>JASTWK010001681.1:0-27656 GCA_030770225.1 Temnothorax unifasciatus | reverse complement strand
TGTATACGAGATCGATTGTCTTAATTGCGAGGCATGTTACATCGGACAGACCAAAAGAAATTTGGTGACTAGAATTAAAGAACATTGTGCTGATATTAAAAAACATCCCAGCAACCATTCTGTGGTCAGCAAACACAAGACCTCTTGCAATCACGAATTTAATTGGACTAGTCCCAAAGTTTTACATAGTGAGAAACATTTTAAAAAGAGAGAGATAGCCGAAATGGTGTTTATTAAGAAAAACAACAACACTATTAATTTACAAAAGGACACCGATAACCTTCCGGTCATTTATGACAAAATAATAAACTTAATGTGAGCGCTTTCGGTTACCTCTGCCTTTGTTTCTCACTCAGTCGTCCGTTGTCACCTATTGTGAACGCACCACCGAATTTCACATTTGTTAATATGACTCGCATATCTTTTATCGCCGTTGACACACAAAACATGTAAGCGTTGCTATTTTATTCCTGAGTTTACTCATCGTACGTCATTTCAGTTTATTAATTTAGTAATTATTTTACTTTTTTTGTATTTTAGTTCGTAGACTCATTGCTGCCACATTGTGTATAATGAAGTGTTTTGCAAGCGTTTTAATTTATTGTACGCACTTGAGAAGGACCGGAATCTCGGTCGAAACGCGTTGTGCTTGTTAAATAAATATTAGCCAGTTCGGTCGAAGCAAAGGATTTTTGTTAATTAAAGTTTTCAAAATTGCATGAGAAAGGTTTTAGAAACAGCTCAACTAAAAGATTTATAAAATTATTTTATGTGAAACGATTCAAAGATAACTCAACTAAAAGTTTTGAAAAATTATCTTCATGTGAAAGGTTTCAAAAACATTTCTATTGCAACATTTTATATGGCATATTGCACAATTCTTTCAGAGATGCTGCACATGAAATGTGAAAGATTGAAATGTTTTTGAAACCTTTCTGGAAGCTTTTTGCAACAACCTGTGCTGTATGGGTTGTAAATATCGCGTTTTGTTCGTGTAATTCTAGCGTTAAACCCTGGTCGTAAGAAAGCGGCATATTTGTAATTCCAGCGACCGCGTTCGCGTAAATCTGTATAAAGTCCGCGCCACTATCATACGTCATAGCGAGCGCTACGGCGGCTGACTACTGGATTAAATCTGTGTTATTAAACCAACCGCAGTATTAATTTGATTACTTAATGGACTTTGTTTGTGTGAATTAAAATCTGGTTATTGCCTCTGGGCCTTCCAATTGAACCCCTGGTCCGGCGAGCTATTCTGCGTTCGATTATTCTTAAAACGGTAAGTCGTTATAACATATATTGTTGGTTACTTTGAGAAAGATAGATAGGGAGGGAGGGAGGGAGGGAACGAGGGTGGGAGGGAGGGAAAGAGAGAGAGAGAGAGGAGGGATATATTGTATATATATTACAATTGTAATAATTACTACCTTATTAAAGTGTCTACATTTGATCGATTTAATATAGGCCATTGTTCAATAAAATTATATGCAGTGGCCGCTTCTAATTCTTGCTTCCCCAGATAACAGAGCATGCCATGACAAATATGAGTCATATAATTGTAAATATAGCCCAGGAGGTAACGATACAAAAGTGTCAGCGATTTGATTAGTCTTAGAACAAAGTAATTTCTCTTGTTTTAATAGTGTTGTTGATGAAACGCAGAGTCTGGCTGCACTGTCTCGCTGGAATGGGCATTGCGGCGCCTTTGATCTTGTCCTGAAAACACTTATGTTGAAAGAATTTGATTAGCGCTGAGCTTTTATATATTTATTGTTTTTTGTATAAAGAAATGTTTTAGAAGAGTCTGGCATGCAACTGACACTGGAAAATAAGTCTGGCATCCTCCCAAAATCGTTGTAAAAAGTCGATTTATAGAATCATTTGATTAGAGCTGTAACTTGTCAAGCTGGTAGTTTAAATATATAAAATTATAAAAAAATAAGTCTGGCTACTTGTACTGGCTGGAAAATTGGTCTGGCACCCCCCTTTAAAGTCGTCTGCACGAGCGCGCCGGTAGCTCGTTGACCGCCGTATCTCTAAATATTATTAACGCATTACTCATTGAAAAAGATTTTACTTGTCCAAAAGGAAAAACGTAAACGATTTTGTGCTCATTAGTAGTGGAATGATGTGTAATTAATTATGTAATAATCAGAAATGCAGTAATTTAAAAATAAAACTATATTTAAAGTAGCCAACATTATGCAAGTATACGCTTATAAAAAATCAATTAATTTTATTTATTAAAATTATTAATTTATTCATCTGGATAATCTGTAATTGAACTTTCAATTTCTGAATTTTCATTTTCATCATCGGTGATTTTCATGAGCTCGGTGTTGTCGGTATCGTCATCGAATTTTTCTTCGATTTTCTTTGATTGAGTACGTTCATAAAAATAACTCAAAGTTGAATTTATTATTAAAATTACACGATTTTAATAAGTTGCGATAAAAACAAAACTTTCACGAACTAAACTAATTAACTCGTTTTATTTGCAAAAAAATAATTATTATCTTAAAATCATATTTCTAAAGTCATGATTAAAGATTTATTAACAGTATTTAAACAAAATTTTTTATATTTTTATAAACTAAAATATTATAATATTATAAATGAATAATAAATTATTATAATGATAAGTATCTTTATTAATTTCAAATTATTTGTTGCATCATTGTTATAACTTTATTATTAGTTTATTTATTCAAAATTAATTTATGAAATATACCTTCATTTTCTTCCTCATTCGATTCAAGTAATATATCGCTCACGAACGGGGGCAGTTGCACTCCTTCGAACCAAGTAAACTCGTACTTTTCGTCAACTTTTTTCCAGCCATTCTCAATCGGAGACTGTCATATGCTGCAAATAAGCATTTCTCCAAATGTTTGCGATGTATGACGCTCTCAAAAGTTGTTGCTTTAATTCGGATTGACATGGAGGTATAGTTGACGCATCAAAAGTTTTTGGTGCAGATTTTTAATACTTCATTTAAATCTTTACATAAATAAGCTTTGATAAACATTGCGTATATCGATTCATTAACGGTGTTGATTTTGTTCATTCCGTAAACTCTGCAAGTAAATTCTTCTAAAATTTTAAATACTGTTTGAGATTGCGATAATGCATGCCGAAAATTGCGCGTGGTTGCATGCTTGCGCTTGCATGCCTTCAGCATCAATCAGAAATCTCGCAATGTAGAAGTCGCATTATTAGCAAATTATGGCATGGATTTTCTCTCATTCCGGAATATTCGCTGACATTCGCTCGTCAATAACAAAGTCACGCAACCGCGCTCACAAAGGAGAAAGTCCATGCCGTAAACATCGCTGTAAACATCGAAAACAAGCAACGATCACTTCGAATAGTCAAACGAAAACCGTGACGTAAGCACGATGACGTAGGCCGCCAATGGCCAATCACCCTCTCGAAATTATTTGGTGATCAGCTTGGAGGGAGTCTCATTTCGGAGGTGATAAAAAACCGCCGCAACGCCGCGAAAAACACCCTCGCTCGTAGATTACCCGCCGAGTATCATTATACTACCGCTTGCACACCGCTTAACTCCGCATTTCGCTTAACTATTCGCAATCGCTAAATCTCGCCGATTTGCTGTGCTAACTTCTGTGCGCGCTCACAGCTTCTTTCCGTTTCTGGAATTTCACGAACACTGTACATATAGACATTGTAAATATAGACTTTATTTTTCTGCATTTCTGTACTTGCTGTTTTTTTCTTGTGGTCGTCTCGTTACCTCGCGCTACTTCGCGCTACCGCGCGCTCTCGAACAAATACACTTGTTAAATCGTTGTTTTCAAGATCTCCTAAATTAGCAAAGGCTTTTTGATATGTATTAGAGCTGCATAAAATACTTAAAGGACGCTTTTTTCCTTTTCTAAAGAAAGCAGGATTGTAGTCACACCCAGTGAATGCATGGAATCCAGGCAGAGCTTTACAAATGTTTTTACCAGGTGATTTATATAATTCAGTTACATTTACAAATCTTTGCGTATTTGACACACCAAGTTCAATCCAAATTTTAATATTATCATTTTTCAGATTATCCATATTTCCTAGCATAATAACAAGAATATCCGTATCGGAGCATCTTATCAAAACATTTGAATCGTAATTAATGTTACAAACGTGATAAATTATTTTAGTGTCAGCTTCTTCATGTTCGGGACATGACAGATCTTCACAAATATTTCTTATAATTTTATTGTTTTCTACTCTATATTTATAACAATAATCAAAATTTAAATAAATCACCTTAGAACCAATGAACGGTGCTAATTCATCACTTGTCCAATTTTCAATTAAAAAGCTTACTAACGCATTTTTAAAGTGTGCATTTCTGAGCTCTCGGGTAAAATCTGCAGGCCGCTGTTGATTACCACCAGAAATAACATACATACAGTTTTCTGAACTATCTCTCAAAGCACGTTCATTATCTTTAATGGAAGGCGTAAAATAATGGTCAAAAACTATAATTATTTTTGGTGCATTGTATGACGTAACCATTGTTAAAATTTTCTGTGAAATCTTACTAAACGTAACTGGAATTTCCTTCATGCGATGCAACAAAAAAAAACCATCCAAAATAACTACATCTGTGTATGTTGGTTCTTCTGATTTAATTTCTTTTTTTAAACATTTTAACAGAGCTGACTTATCAGTTTTACAAATCGTTCTGTCGATGTGACACAGAGAAAAAGGTAGGTATTGGCGTCAATGGATGAGACAAAATTTTTTCAAGATCTACTTTGTTTTCAGGTGCAATACCCAGAAGACGGCCAAACAAGTCTCTTTGCATTCGTATTTCTTGTACTTTTCCACCTATTGCAACTTTCTTTTTTTTTATTGTATCTGTAAATAACATTATTTTATTTTGTTTACTTGTTTGCATAAATCGTTTTTCATTCAATGCACATTCTTCAATAAATTTTTCACGCAATTCTTGTCCGTTTATTTCAACATTTAATAAAAAATGTGCTATACTATCGGTTGTAGCCTGCCCACTTGAGATGTTATATAACAAATTATTTTGCAAATCTGTTTAAAAAGGATTGATATTCTGATTAATTCTGTTTATGAAATTTTGAATTTGTAAAGTGCTTTGTTTAATTTTATTTATTTTTAGATTTTCAGTAATATCTTGACTTTTTTTCAAGCCAACTTCATTCAAAACATGCGTAATAATTTTCGATCTAAAACTATGATTTAAACACCAGCGTTGCCGAGCTGCAATAGAATTCGCATTGTAAATGATACCGGTTAATCTGCTGGCAGCGTCCGCGTTTATTGTTTGCTTTAATGTTAAATATACTGGCTGTCTTGAGAAAGCTTTCTTTGTTCTCTTAACACTAAAAAAACCTTTTTGTAAAACTTCTTTCAGTCCTGGATGAGATTCATCAACTTTTAATAAATTGTCATGATATTTAACAATATAGCGAGCGTAATTCGGTTGATTGAAAATAAAAAACAATTTTCCTATTTTAGGCAAAATGTACTTAAATAATTCTAAATCTGCAGTTCTAATACTTGTATTTAGCATTAAATAATAGTCTACAAGTCTTATATAAATCATATAATACTGTGCTGTTTTACCATGCTCACCATTCATTGTTTTTTCTTCATACTGTTTATAATTTTCGAGTAATTACAAAAGTTCTTCGTCAGTTATAGCTGGAGTCACAACTTGATTTTGTTTGAATTGAATAAGATAATCTGTTACATGATTGCTAATTATTACATTGAATTTATTTAAAAAACTTTCAAAGTGTAACATTTGTAAACGTTTTCCATTTAAAAAACCACTAACTGAGCCACTTGCTAATATTTCACAATCGACCATGATGTTTGTCAATCCACAATTATCAATCTCTATGGCTTTAAAATAAGCCATCATTATATGGAACGAACCTAGGTGTATAAAAACATTATATAGTCGTGGAGCTTCTGTGCATTGTAATTGAAGGGCGATTTTAGCAATGGCCAAGTCGTATGTAATTTGTATATATGTCTCTCCGCACTCATCTACAATTTTTTGGCTTTACTGCATTGTATGTAAAACGACAGGTATACTTGTCGGCGATTAATTAATAGTTGTTAAATAGGATATTTTTTGAGTTACAGTAAGTCGAAAGGCTCAAAACAATGTGACACACTACTAGGCGGCCGGTCCTCGCAGGCCGGTCGTCGCACGAGCCCCGGTTTGCCGTACGGCGCCTCTGCCCGCCGTCGGGATCTCACCGCTTACGACGGCACGGCGTCTAACGGTCGAACATGAGTTTCGCGAGTTCGATGTCGAGACTCGGAATCGTCTGTAGACGACTTAGGTCCCCACAGTACAGTTTCATCTTTATAAATTAAACTATTAAACTCAACCCACATAGGTATGTTGAGAATTTGTAAATAATGACAAAGTAGGTACTCATGAAGTTTTTTACGGTATCCAAATTATCTGAAATTGAGAAACGCCTGACATCGTTAAGAAGTAATAATGTTTGGTTTAAGTGTAATTTTTTTTAATAAGATGGTAATTCTGCAGTTATGGCATCAAAAGTTTTTTTTTTCCGTGCTACTTGTGTATTAGTGGAGCATGTTGGCATATCAATACTACTATCATTATCTATTTCAAAAGTGTCTGAGGGTCAACATTATGTTCATGCATCTGGATGTCTTGAAATATAATACCCACGGTGTCATGTAAAGTATCTTTTCCGGTGCTTGTATCAACAAATCTATCGAAATTATTGTAAGCTACTCCTGTGCATAAGCCTGGTCTTTTTACTATATCTTTTGGACAAACTTGTGCTTCATTAGTCGATGTAAATGTCGTTTCAAATTCTTCTGTAGTAGTATATCCTGCGCAGTGCCCGTATTTATTAATAATATTAACGACCTTTTTGCTGTTCGTAATACTTTTCAATGTCATGCCAAGGCAAAGGTGTTTTGATGTTTTTATTTAGCCATTCGAAACAGCATAAATCACATCTTGCGAAAAAGAATTTGTCAATCGCTGGCAATGTGGATTTCGCTTACATCGAACGTTATTGCCACTGACATGAGTAGAATGAAATTTTATATTAATGGAAAATTTTATAGAATGGAAAATTATATTAAGCTCTTTTGGAATAGAACATTCTTCTTGTATAATGTTATTTGCTGTAAATGTATTCAAAATTTTATTTTTTTGTATTTGTTTAATTTTGTTTCTCAAAAGAAGTGCTACTTCTTGAATCATGTCGCATTCTTGTAGAGATATAATATCCTCCTGTTGTAATATGTGTGTTTCATATAGCTTAACAATTTTTTTTCGGTTCACGATTACTATTTTAATCTTTCTTGGAAAAGTGTCAAATATTTTTTGTTCCAAATGTTTCGTAGAAAATAGATTTGATAATGATTGAAAGCCTGCTGCAAACTTATTTTTTAAATTTTCAGTATATAATGTATGTAACGTATTTAGCAAATAACATTGTTTTTTGTCAATAATATTTTATTTAATAAAAACATATAATTCTCTTATTAAATGCCACTGTCTGTTCTTTTGGACGTAAATTTCTACATTTATTTTCATATAAAACTTTACAAATTGAATGATAGAACATCACTGCATTTTGACATTGAAATTCACAAATTGTTTGGAGCATCGATATATCTTCTGCATCTGTTGCTTTAGATTTAATAATTGCAATAGCGCTTTCTCCTAATGAATACAATGCTTCTCGAGATTTATACACTTTTCGAATTTTATTGCAAAACAAACATATAATATTCTGAGGTGTCTCCCCTACTTCCATACTTTCAATTGAAACTTTATCTTCCGTACTTTGTTCAACAATATTTTCACTGAAAGAAATATATTTCATGTATAACAGTTGAAAAAATAAATGTCATTTAGAGCAAATTGTTAGTATATATTTTTGAGCTTTATAACTACATTTTAAATGTATTTTAAAATATTTTGTGAACGCTTTAACCAAAACTATTCAGAAAAATATTTAAAATAAAATATCAATGAAAAAAATAAGATATACAAAAGTATAAATTAACTACATATAAATGCAAAAATAAAATTTTTAAATTACATTTTTTAATAAAAAATTAATAATAAATTACATCTAATAAATCTAATAATTATAATTTACATTTTTATTAAAAATTTTGAAAACCAAAATTGTTATTAAGTTATATATACAAATGTTTACTTACTGTTCTGTAAACGATGGGTCTACTGTAAGTGCTGATGGCTGTGCTACAGATTCACCGGTAGTAGATTCTGATGGTGGTTCTGATACAGATTCACTTGTTTCTCGTGTCTGTAATGTACACATAGACATAATATATTTAGACCGTGCGTATGCCCTTATTTGAGGAGTGGGGGTATAGGTTCACGTAGAAGTCGTTGCGTGACCGTTCCTTCTCTCTCGTTCGCACGCGATAGAGAGAAACGTTCCCGTGGAAGGAGAGAGAACGAACGGTCTCGAAAAAGAGTGTCTCTTTTCTACTTTCTACGTGCACTTATACCTCCACTCCTTAACATTCATTATCAGTCTATACTTACTATGTCCATGGATGTACATGGACTTAGCTGTGATGTAGATGTTGTACTTTTTCTGTACTTGCTCATTAAAGCAGTAAAACTTCTGTAGTATTGCAAATGATAGTAATGAATGTCCGTGACGATCGTTGGTAACACAACATCTGCAAACTTTAATTTGTTTGCTTTTCGAATATCCAAAATTTCCTTGCATTTTGTCAACGTTGCATCCGTAAACACATTGATTTTACCTTTTGCTGACTTGCAAATCACGTAAAGGGGTGTAAGGGGATTCGGTATAGAGGTAGCACCTTTGACTGAGAGCGGTCACATCCAGCGTATCCACGATGGCTCGAGGTAACTGGTCCTTGTACGGAACCCAACTCTTACTTATGGCTCCCAGCGCCACACCCCGGTAAACTGCATTGACCTGCAGGCTAAACTAAGTAAGGGTAGCCAGATATGGTGAACCTGATGGAGGGCAGCAGTAACCATCAGTATTGCACTAGGGCAGAAGAAGAATAACTTCGGAATGGCCTAGGAGCAAGCTATTCCAAGCGGGATTGAAGCAGTCTTAAACGGTCGGAATACTGCGGTGCAGAAAGGCAGGGGAATCTACTGCACTATCACTCCCATGAACACTATGCAAATGTCTACAAATGAATCTAGTTTGTCTGGCGACCCGACTGACAATCGGCGCTGTCTTGCGTCCGGGGTAGACAGTGGAAAATTGGCTACCGGGCATGGGGGTGTGGACCACTGGGCACCACATGCGAAATATGCGATCAGAGATGACAAAAAATTCAGTGGTCGTGCTGAATGCCGGCTGGCAACCTGGAATGTTCGAGGACTTCGACAAGTAGGAAAGCTGGATATAGTGAAGAGGGAACTCATGAGGTGTAATGTGAGGATGGCGGAAATCTCTGAGACTCACTGGCGAGGGAGGGGTCACTTCCTAAGCGGTAGTCATGCGGTCTACTTCTCCGGATCTGACGACACAAGCCGCAACGGTGTGGCTTTTGTGATACCCAGCGGGCTGGTTGACTCCGTCCTTGGCTATGACACTGTCAGCGATCGCATAATATCTGTTCGCATCAAGGCAGTACCTTGTGTACTGAACTTCATCCAGGTCTACGCACCGACAGCCGACGCGGAGGCAGAAGACATAGACAACTTTTACAGCTCTCTGCAAGCAACCATTGAGAAAATCTCTAACCGAGAAATCACAATAATCATGGGGGACTGGAACGCCAAAGTGGGACGCACCGATAACGATAACCACATTCGCAACGCAATTGGGAGATACGGTATAGGAACTCGAAACGAAAGAGGTGACAGGCTTATCCAGTTTTGCATTGATAATAACTTTACAATTGCCAATACAGTCTTCAAACAACATATAAGAAAACAATACACCTGGACGTCACCAGATAACCGTACCAAAAACCAAATTGATTATATTTTGATCAACAATCGATGGAGATCGGCCATACTCTCAGCAAAGACACTTCCCGGGGCTGATTGTGGCTCGGACCACAAGTTACTGGCTTTCAAACTTAGAGTAAGAATGAAAAGGTGTAAAGGAACCGCAGTAAAGGCCAAACTACCGCCAGTTACTGACCAAGGAGCTTTCCTTGGCAAACTTAATCACGAAATAGCATCGATCGACATGGAGGAATTGACCGACCCAGATGATTTGTGGAACCGACTCAAGGGCGTCATCGAGACATCTTTAACTGAACAACAACCAAAAGATCGAGCAAAAAACCGTGACTGGATTTCGACCAATACCTTCAAGATAATAGAGGCAAGAAGAAAATTGCTAGCAACCGGCTTAAATAACACCGAAACGGTAGACGAATACCGCAGGCTATCGTCGGCCATCCAAACAAACTGTCGAAGGGATAAAAATAAATTCCTAAACGATATCTGTGCGGACATCCAACTTCATGCAAACCGATTTCAGTCGAAAGACGTGTTCGACAAAATCAAACAGATCACGCGGAAATTCAAACCCCGCACATGGATTATCTCTGACGAGAATGGCGTCCCGGTCACGGAAATCGACAGCATAATGGAGACGTGGAGAAGATATTGTGAGAGATTGTATGCGGAGGATGAGCTGGTAGTGGCCAGTGGGCGGGAAGAATATGAACAGGAGCCACAAATCTTGATAGAGGAGGTGGAAAGAGCTGTTGGGAGACTGGCCAATAACAAGTCTGCTGGCATAGACTATATAACAGCAGAGGTACTCAAGGTAATGGGATCTACCGGAACAAGAATTCTTCATCGTATCTGTCAGAGAGTGTGGACCACCACAGTATGGCCCAAGGAGTGGACCACCACTATAATAGTTCCACTCCATAAGAAGGGCCCAACCTGCAAGTGCGAGAATTATCGACTAATAGCACTCATCACGCATGCCAGCAAAATCCTACTATACATTATACATGGCCGACTGCAGCCGTTTGCCAACCGACAGATAGTCCCAGAGCAGGCTGGCTTTGTCAGTGGCCGAGGTACAAGAGAGCAGATCCTGAATCTGCGACAGCTGATCGAAAAAGCCAGAGAGTACTATATACCCATGTTCTTGTGTTTTGTGGATTATGAAAAGGCGTTCGATAACGTCAAATGGCACCTACTGTGGCCCATTCTTAGGGAAATGGGCTTTCCGCTGCACCTCATATATTTAATTAAAAATCTATACGAAAATAGCACAGCTGTCGTAAGGCTCGAGAGTACCACCTCTGGAAAGAGTGTAATCAGAAAAGGGGTCAGACAAGGCTGCATACTCTCACCACTTCTGTACAACATCTACAGTGAATATATAATGAGGCAGGTGCTGGAGGACTGGAATGGTGGCGTGACCATAGGCGGTGAAAAGATCTCGAATCTTAGATATGCGGACGACACGCTGCTGGTCGCGAGGAGCAAAGAGGAGCTCCTTGCACTCCTGGATAGGCTTAATAACATCAGTTTGGAGTATGGACTTCGCATAAATAACACCAAGACAAAAATTATGATAGTCGACCGGGAACATGATAACTTCCTTAGCACGTCACACATTGATCGTTTCGAAGTAGTCGATAAATTTATATATTTGGGCGCACTAGTAAATAACCGGGGAGACTACGGGGAGGAGATTCGCAGGCGTATCCAGCTGGGAAGAGTGGCAATGTCCCAACTGACCAAGGTATGGAAAAGCCCCAACATCACACGCCAAACCAAAATCAACTTGGTCAGAACATTGGTGTTCTCGGTATTCCATTACGCCTCCGAAACATGGACGCTACGAGCAACCGATCGACGACATGTGGATGCATTCGAGATGTGGTGCTGGCGAAGGATGCTGCGAATCCCTTGGACAGCGAGGAGGACAAACGTGTCTATACTGGCAGAAATAAATCCGCCCCGAAGACTGTCCAGCTACGTGTACAGCCGCATCCTTAAGTTTTTCGGACACATAAATCGCAGCAATACTATCGAACACCTGATAGTCCAGGGGAAGCCAGAAGGGAAGCGACGGCGAGGTCGCTCACCAACCCGATGGACCGATACAGTTAAACAGCTCCTTAATATCAACATGGAGGAGGCAGTTAGGGCCACCATCAACCGAGACAGATGGCGCACCACTATTAGGGACGCTATCAGAAACATGGAAGGACAAGCATAGTCACCACACATCTGTCAAGATGTCAAGGACTTAGATGATGATGAAATCACGTAAAACTTGTTAACTGAAGCCATTATTCGCAAATAATAACACGGCGTATTACACGATACAGTACTCAGTCTCTACTGATCGATACATCTCACAGGTAGCTTCAAAAAACAAAATGTAAGCAAGGAAAGAAATAAAAAAAAAAGAGAGAGAGAGAGCGGCAGAAAAACAGAGAGAGTAAAACTTTCTCTGTTTTTCAGCGGGCTACAAACAGCCGGTGTACTCAGGTAGACAATATTTAAGGAGACTGCCAAATTGCTTTTCCGATCAACAGTCACACTAATGCATTTATAATTTTGTGCATTAAAACTGCTATCTTATTATATTTCAGCTCTAACAAATTTATTTTTCATGAGTAAAGTGTTAAATAATATGCAGAGATATGCGGGCAACGAGCTATCGGCGCGCTAGTGCAGACGACTTTAAAAGGGGTGCCAGACCAATTTTCCAGTTAGTACAAACAGCCAGACTTATTTTTTTATAATTTTATATATTTAAACTACCATCTTGACAAGTTACAGCTCTAATCAAATGATTCTATAAATCGACTTTTTACAACGACTTTGGGAGGATGCCAGACTCATTTTCCAGTGTCAGTTGCATGCCAGACTTCTAAAACATTTCTTTATACAAAAAACAATAAATATATAAAAACTCAGCACTAATCAAATTCTTCCAACATAAGTGTTTTTACGACAAGGTCAAAGGCGCCGCAACGCCCATTCCAGCGAGACAGCGCAGCCAGACTCTGCATTTCATCAACAACACTATTAAAACAAGAGAAATTACTTTGTTCCAAGACTAATCAAATCGCTGACACTTTTGTGTCGTTACCTCCCGGGCTAATAGAGTTGCTTTTTGTTTGCTGCATCTTTATCCATATTTAATTGTATGTAAATTAAAACTGGCAATAAGTGAACAAATATTTCTAAAGCATTGTCATCAAACAAATGGCAATCATTTTCTACTTGATACAATAGCAATTTTCGGGCAACACACAGTCTTTGTAATACATATAAACATTTCAGAAAGTTGATAGTAAGATACGGACAAGAGTTGCTCTATCAAATACTTTCATTGCGTTCATCTTGCCAACATATTGCTAAGAAGTAAGGTCATTTTTAAATTAAAAAAATATGCAAATGTCGGATCATCCGATAGATGGCATCCGGTAGGATCCATTTCTCGTAAGTAAAATATGATGAACGATGGATATAAGAACGATACATAAATTACGAAACTGTACAACTTGTATCAGTTGTATCATGGAGCCTTATAATAAAGTCCACTCTTATAATAAAGTGTGGCACACTTTTGGATTGATGATAACGTTAATGTAATCTTATTTTAGTTAAAATACCTTTATTTTTGAAGACTGATAACAAGATAATTTGTCAATACGTATGCAAAATGAGAGCTAGCTTTGCTATTAAAAACATGATAGCAAATGTACAGCAAATATGTCTATAAAAGTAAAGCAATTAATTAGATGCAGCATATTTGCTGCAGATTTGTTATCATGCTTTTAAATAATAGTTTATTTGCATCTTGCACACGTATTGAGGAATCACCTTGTTCCGTTTATTCTTTAATTTAATTGTTCGACTTGATAGCAACTTGTTAGCAAAATTGCAGATATTTTATTATCTGGGTCAATTGATAAGTATTCTTCCAATGGATAATAACTTCCTCCCAAGGTTTATTTCTTGTTCACTTAGCCATAAATAGGAATCATTTGTAGATAAATCTAAAAATGTTAAATTTATGTAACAAATTTTTTATTTTTTTCTATAATTCTTGTTTTACCTATTTTCTGTTTTATTTCAATATTTTGTGTTGCCTTTCTTTTTTCGGCCTTGAAAAATTAAATTCTAGCTCTATCAACTAATTTTCCTCTTGCTGCGATAGTTTTTCCAGTTAGAGAATCCTGCTTTTATATGATAGCGATGTAGTAAACCGATTCAGGCTCGTTAGGAAATAAATTTTTTATTTTTGGTACTGTCCAAAAAATCACTGTCAGTCTCGCCATCCTAATCAACCTCTTGCTCACGTTTCGCCTTCATATTCCCCTTCAGCACATTCCTGCATTTTTCTCCTACTTTCTCTACGAGGCTCGGCAGACTACCCTGGTGGAAATCTCCCTATGGGTAGTTAGTAAAACTCCCCATTTTAGATAGGTATATACCCATCTAAATGAGTATCTCTTCATACTGCATAGGCATTTCCCTATGTCTCGTGAGTATCTACCCTTTCATTTCCCTTTTTAAGTATCTTCCCATGAGCATCTCTCTATGAATTTTGCGTCTTTCCTTTTCCCATATATTGGATATATAAGAATGTTTGTACTGCCTAGGAGTCTCTTCATTAAGATGTGTACAAAACAGTGTGTGTGTGCGTGTGTGCGTGTGTGCGTGTGTGCGTGTGTGCGTGTGTGCGTGTGTGCGTGTGTGCGTGTGTGCGTGTGTGCGTGTGTGCGTGTGTGTGTGTGTGTGTGTGTGTGTGTGAGAAAGAGAAAGAGAAAGATATATATATATATATATATATATATATATATATATATATATATATATATATATATATATATATATATATATATATGAGCAATGAAATAATTAGGAAAAAAACATATTAATAAATTCAGATAATAGCTTCTACAGTTTATATTTTGCATACACTTTATTAAAAATTTGTATTAATACATGTGTTGTACATTAATATAAAATAATGTGTTAAATAATAATGCATAACATGATTGATATATATGCATAACATAATTGATATATACTACAAGATAATAATATAAAAGAAATACAAAATAATACGTACCAAAATATAATACATACGTTAAATAATACAAATAAATTTATTATAGGGTGCAGTAATATACTTAGAACAAGAAATTATAGATTAATAAGTTAATAGATTATAGATTAATAGGTGAAAAAAGTTTAATATACAAGCAAATTCTCATCAATCACTTAATCTTTTTCATAACGATTAGGGAAATCAGTAACATAAGTACGGTTGCCTACAGTCATTAAAATGGATTTAGCATGTATATCATTAGCATTATATAGTTTGTACTCGCCATACGGAAGTGGGGAACATACTTTGATATGTAACGCTTTAGCACCATATTGGTGGGCAACAATTACGTCATTGTGCTCAATGTTTAAGTTACAAGTTAAAATAAAAACAGATTTTTGATGAGTATGTTTATCAGTCAGCATCACAATTCTTTTAATAATTGCATATTTTCCGCTAATAAGTCTAACAACAGAATCGTTTGACTTTGCACCCTGCCTTACATAGCATTTAGCGTGGTACTTGATACTATCTTTGATCATTCTTTCATATGTGGTATTTATTGGTTCATACTCGGAATCTCGAAATGCTTGACGCTCTTCATCTGATAATGGCACATACTTGTATGCTCCGAAGACAGTGATTGAATTAACTTTGTAAGCTTCTTTTACAGTTCGGTAACACATCAAATCCGAACAGTAAGAAAGCACATCTTTTTTGACATTATATGACTGTATAATGTTTGGTAGTATTCTGCACATTAAATATTTTTCAGCAATTTGGCTTGCTGTTCCTCTTACTCCTTTTATGAGTTTCATCAAGCAACCGTTTCCGGTTTCGAAGGAAAATGCAGAGTAACACCACCATGGTCCCATTAATTTTACCATTTTTCCCATGTGCAGAAGCAAATGAGTATTAAAATGCATGAGTGATGATCCATACAATTTCATCAATTCGAGAACATATTCAACAAGAAACCAAGTTGCCTTCTGTAAGTCATCATTGCTAATATTTTCACTCAACAAAATATAGGATGCTGATACTAATAAACAATGATGCTTTAAGTACCGCATAGGAAGTATATCAATTAAGCATGGTAAACTGTAATATAGTAACCAAGACCGCCATTCATTCGCTTTCCAATGAACACGATCAGTAATACTTCTTGGTCGCCTGGATATTGATGAAGGGGGACATATATTAAGAAGTCTTTCGTCAACTATGGCCTCTTTATCTTTTAAAGAAAATGATTGACTAGCAGGTGATTCAAACCATAAAAAAGTCATAGTCTTGACAACACCAAGTAATACTCCATGCATGTAGTCAATTGCAAATCCGTAAACCAAATTAAAATAACTAAGAATCCAAAAAACATTTTTTCCTTTTATTCCTTTGTAATCATTCACACCTCCTGGACGTAGTTTTCCCTCTCTTCTTAAACTCTCTGCCAATTCCATTTCTTTTCTACATTCTTCGTCATTTCTATCAATAACTTGGAAAACTTTCTCTTTCTTGGAAACACGATCTATTCCATTTACTGTGTAGGAGAGACTAAAGTCATCCATCATATAAACATCGTCATTCATAGGATATTTTGCATGCATTCCTTCTTCTAATACAACTCCAGGATGATAACAATAACCACAACCAAAGTATCCGTTGAATTGCTTTATATTTTGTACAATCGGTTTTGCCTTAGAGTCCAAAACACCAGCAAATAATACAATTTTGCTGTTTATCAGTTCTCCCGATGGTGCTTTCCAGTCTAAGCCATCATTATACAAAAACTTTTGCCTCTTTTACAAATGCAGAAAGGAAAAGTGGCATATCTGGCTCATTTCTACCGAACCAAAGACCTGCCAACATGGAGTTATTTTGATCAAAACGACAAGAAGGAGGAAGCTCATTTATGCGAAAATGGATGGGCCACAAAGTATTTTTACTTCCAGAAAATATAACCGCTCCATCTGTTGAAAACGATAAGCTCAAACTAAAACGGCTTGAAAGCGTGCCATTATCAATTAGTTCTTTATACATTAATCCATCAAAAATGTCACTAATGACAGAGTCGTCTTTATCCCGATTCCATCTATATTGAATAAGTTCCAAAATTTCATTCGTGTTTTCAAGAAAAAAAATAAGTTGATGTTTGACAGGCAATGTTACAAAGAAGTGACCGTCATTCATATTTTTGGTGCTACTTTTTCTATTACAAACAGGACATTGCAAAAGATTAGTTTTTTTCTTTTCACTTTTTAGTATTTCTTTAATATAGCAATTACAATCGGGACAATAGAAATGAAAAGAGTAGTTAATGCTCCCAAATACCTGCCGAAACATATACTTTGTAGTTGGGATAAATTCATTATTCAGCAAACAATTTACAAGTTTGCATAAGTCCTCTGTGGCTGTAGCTGTTAAGCTGTGTCGAAAAGAAAAGTTCCAAATAAGCAACATAATCTCGAACTTGGTTCTTCTTGCATTTAAGAAAATTTCTTCTTCAAGATGCAGAAATTTCTTTCCTCCAATAATGAATTTCATCTTATTATCAATTAAGTTATCTGGATTATCAAAAGCACCACTGCTGTGTCCTTCGCTGTGTTCACTTGAATCATCGATGCTCAGAAATGTAGCACTAGAGTCACTCTGAAATAAAAAGAATCAAAAACGAATAAAAAAACGTGAATATCAATTAAATCAATTTATCAAGTCTGCAGTTTTTTAGATTTAACAAAAAACAAATATTAAATATGTTATACCTGCTCAAAGAATTAAACATTTTTATTGTATATTACAATAAATTTATTTTTCATTATGTATTAATAAATAAAGTAATTAAAATAACTATATACAGAATATGTCCAATTTTAATCAATCACCCCCAAAAACATTTTTATTTTTTATTATTTATATAAGCAATCATTGCCACCATCTGATGGCCTCCTTCAAGCCATGCAATTTATGTCTGAACCATTTTGCTGTACAATCAAAAATAAAAAAGTTTTTAGGGGTAATCGATTAAAATTAGACACTCTGTATATATATACATATAAGATAAGATAAAGTATAGTCACACAAGTTAATTAAACAAATACTTTTTATTTACTCAAAGATATGGAACTTTCGAACTATTCATTAAAAATATCTCATTAAACACATAACATTGATACGTACCTCATCACTGACAGAGTCACTGCACAAGGATGAAAAAGTTGAAACTGTGTCCATTTCATCACTTGTACTACAGACAGTATTAAAACTGCTGTTAGGATCCAAGTTACACTAAAACAGAATAATTTTAGTACATTATGATATATCACAACTTAGGGCCTGCGCACAATAGGACAAATATTAAATATTAAATATTAAATATTAAATTTTACACAAGAGAGAAAGAAAGAAAAGATCTTTTTTCTCTTTCTCTCGTGTATAAAATTTAATATTTAATATTTAATATTTGTCCTATTGTGCGCAGGCCCTTACACTATATGATGAAATCAAGGAACAAATTTATGCAATGAATATATACTTACTGTTGCAACCGTTGTTGAACATTCTCCATATAAATTATTATTCTTTAAAGCAGCTGTAAATTGCACCTGGTCACTTTTATTTTCCTGTAGTTTGTACCTACAAGCTGTAGATTTTGGTGGCTTGGGGATAGGATCTTTTAACCATAAACGATACTGACGTCTAGATGCTTTGCTATTTTCTTGTGGCATGATACTTGCAGATCTCACTTGGCATAAAAAATTAATATGCTCGTTATATGATCGCAGGCTGCGGTTTCATGCAATTAACAAATTTAAGACACAGATTAATTATTTGAGGTTAGCACGCTGTCAGTGATCTTTTTAACATTCAGTCTTTAATATTTAATGATATTTTTAATATTTTTATACATAAGTCACTTTATAAGTTTGTTTAATAAACTAGAAAGATTGCAGTCGAGCTAATTTTAATAGACAAATCTTGTTGATACACATGAATGTTACATATACACGTTCCACATGAAAATCACGTGCTCTATTGTAGTATATATTCTGCGAGAAATCGTCTGCGCATAGGGCTGCGTTCGGAAACGTCACCCGAGTGCACACGAGTATACTCCCTTCTCTTTCTATCTCAGCGAGTTAGAAGGAGAAGGGAGTATACTCGCGTGTACCCGGGTGACGTTTCCGAACGCAGCCTAGACGGGCAGAGTGGGGAGAGCGTGACGCGTTACTATACGCTCAGAGGCCTCAGAGTCCGTTTTATGGTGGAGATCGGCGCGAAACGGACGAGTTTTCCTTCACGGTCTGCACGACTTCTCGCTGAACAGCGCAGCCACAGAAGGCGCGAAATGAGCGCCATACTTTTCATTATTATAAGGATTCCGACCGTTGTTTTACTTCTATCGCCATTACTTTCAATCGACTTTTGAACCGAGCCAGACAAAGCGCACGATAAGCAGCTATTGAGGCTAGAATATTAGAGGGACAGTGCACAAATAATTCAAGTACTTGGTAAGATATTCAGCTGAAAAATATACTGCTGTTTGTGAAAATTTCAACACAGTACACAGTTAATATTACACAGCAGTTAATATTATTATAATAATAATAGTACACAGTTAATATTATTATATCTTCATCATAATGTTGATTTTTTGTTCACAAACAGCAGTCTATTATTTTATATTTATTAAAAATATTCGCATATATTAAACTTGCATTTTATGGTAAAATTATAATATAATACATTATAACGAGTACAAAAATCATATGTGTTTAACTAACCTCTTTCTAGTCTTCAGCAAGTAATATTTATTTCTACAGCTTAATGTATTAGTTAATTTATTATTAATTATTAATCAACTTTGGATTATATACAAAAATTGTTTATTCGTTATTTCTTGCACATTCTACGAAAACATTGATAATGTAAAAATTATAATATTTTCAAGTAATTAAAATGTTAATTAATTGAAAACATAATTTGTTCACATAAATAATGTTCTTAAAATATGCAAAAAAATAACAAATATATAATTTGCATATAATTTGAAGTCTAATTAGTTTAATATATGCGAAAATTTTGTATAAAAATATTTTTTAGCCAAAAATAATCATTTTCTTCTGTTCTTTGTCTTATAAGTGTGCTTAAAATAAAACATGAACGTAGAAGAAACGATGTGGGCCCGTGTGGAATACGAATTAGATAAGCAAAAAGCTGATGTTCCGCTATCTTTTTTTAAAGACTATGAAGTAGTGCTGAGTGAATTACAATCTTGTGTTACAAGATCAGAGTACAAAGTGTTTTGGAGTGTAAATCAAGAAGAGACCCCAAAAACAGTATTGAAAGAACAGGGACCAATATTAGACATAGAAAAAATTGTGTGTGGTAAAAAGAAAGTGCCTCTCACTGGATATTATAAAGCCAAACTACTGCACTATGCAGGTGAGTTATACTAAATTCTTTAAGACTTTTTTGTACAATACAAAATGCTGTTTGTAATACATTTCTATTTTAGAATCTCTTAGTGACCTCACTGCTTTGTGCGAAAAACCGAAAGGGCGAAGACCTGTTCAACCTACAATGAAAACAGAGTGTAAAGAAAACAAAGTAAGATGAAGAAAATTGTATTTTTTTCAAATCTTTGTATTGATTTTTTGAAATAATAATGTTTTTCTAGAAGAAAATGACAGGCAAGAGCAAAAAGAACAACTGTATTGAAGAAGCAAGACAATATAATCTTCAAAGATTAAGTGATGATAAATGTAACCAAAACTTAGAAAAAAGGAAACTAAGGGATAAGGGATACATTCATTTTGTTTTGTCATTTAAGAAGTAGAATAATTGTCTTGTTCAAAATTTCTTTTTGATAAAATTTTCTAATTTTTGTTAATAATTTATGATTACTTTAATTCCTTTGCTTAAGTTAACCTTTTTATTTAACACTCATAGAAGTAAATGCTTCTTTTTATCTATTGCGTTTCCATAACAGGAGATTAAAGACAGCAAAGAGGCCAAACTTTCAAATACAGTTTGTTCTTTTCGAGAACTTTCGAAAGAAGATGATTTGATTTGTATGGATAATGCTTCAGAAGATGAGCATGAGGAGAAGATTATTAAGAAGCAAAAGACTGTAAGCAATAATATGGAACACATAATGCATTTTCAGGAAGAGCTCAAAGAATGGAAGCAAAAATATACAGAATTAGAAATGAAATACAAAGATCTCGAAGATCGATATTTCAAAATATTAGATCTAAATGTTAAATGGCAAGAGAAGGAATTGTCACACCACTCATCGCATCGGTCTTCTCACAAGTCTGAATCGTCAAAGCACAAAAGTGCCAAGCACGATAGCTGTAAATATTTTTGTTTTTTTATAATATTTTCATATTTTGATTCTGTAGCTTCTATATTTTATTGATAATATATAATTTCTTTTTGTTGTTATATGAAATTTTTTCATGTCTAAAACTGATTAGCTGTTTTTGTTTTTAGATAAATTCAAAGATTGTCTAAAAAAACATGATAATTCACATAAGTCTGACAATGAGCTTTCCTGTTCTAGTAAAATTCCAAAATATCAAAAAGTAAGTTTCACTCATTTATTTATTATGCAATATAAACATTCTTATGATTAGTAAAAGTATAATTGTTTAAATTGTTTCAGGTTAAGACCGAATTACCTGATTGGCAAAATGATTTTGATGAAAGCAGCATAATTTTAAATGAAGATTTGCCTGTTGTATGTAGTGAAGAAATATTTTCATTAATATAATAATTTTTATAAATAAATATAGTACTATAACCTGAAGGATGACACTTGTGACAATTGAACTCAAATCTTTTGCTTACAGATCAACGACATTGATTCGAAAGTCACTGTGCTGCACATTGAGCAGCCGATTCCTAAAATACCGATAGTGGACACTTCTCTAAGTAGCGCTTCAAAAAGTCAACATATTGGTCAACTGAAAGATTCTGATCATGTAAATAATAACTTTATTTAAAAGAAGAATGTTGTTTTCTGGAAGAAAATATTTATAATACTTTAAATCTTTGCAGGTATCATCTGTAGTTGATGATATCGAGAAGGATGAGTTACATAACAAAAACAAAACTGAAATTCGACCACAATTAGAGGTGAATTATGATAAATTTAAAGAATTTAAAATGTACTACAAATTATCTAAAATATTTAAAATAATTAACGATAATTTTTTTATTCTTTTATTCTTTACAGGGTGCTACCTCAAATAAAAATTATACTTTGGAAGGTCCCGCTTATAACATTTACCCTTCAAATGGAGTAAGTTAAACTTCTTAAAACTATTTACTAAATAACATCACGTCATCAAAAAATATAAAGTCATGTGTGTTATATAATCTCTGCCTTAATGCTGTATATGTATATGACTTCATGATGTAAGCCTATTATTTTTATTATTTCTATAGGTTTCTGCTGTGTCACAGGCACAGTTTGATGAAATAAATAAAGTTGAATTGGGATTGAAAGGAGATGGAAAATTTGTAAAAAAAATCGCCGACATGCTATGGACCCGAGAAGAATTAGCAAAAAGAAGCGCTTCTGGGAGGGCTTGCCCAAATAAAGCAAACTCTAAGGCACGAAAGGCTTGCTCGCCAGATAAGAAAAAATATCTGTCAGGTATTAATTTTTAGTACTAATTAAAATCAACTTATTTTATAAATAAGTATTTATTTTGATAAACATATGTTTTATTAAATTCTTTCTTCTTTCAGATCTTTTACCAAAAAAAATTTACTTGGAACGGAAAAATGCTTCTGTAAATCCGAAGGATTTACAAAAGCGTTTAAACAATATTAATAAAATATTGTCTTCGAAAATTAAAACTGTACGTCAAACATTTGAGCTAAAGGATACATCATCCGATGAAGAAGATTAAATAATATACATGACCTATCATCCCTAAGACGCCCATAAGACGCGTTAACGACTGATCTCTGCCGCAAAGGACGGCTTCTGAAAAGTCCCGAGAGTCGAGAGCAAGTCGACCGAACTAGGATTTAGATCGTAATGAGAGGCGGTGGACGCGCGATAGTCGTCGACGAGACTCTCTTGAAAGAGAATCGTCGTCTTTTGCACGATATATTCGCCGTTAATCTTCTCTCTCCTTTCAAATCCCAATCAATTCCGGTAAAATAGACCGGTATATAAATATATCCGATTTATTTTATTCTCATTTTGACGCTATTGATGCTTAGAACGTTTATTTTATCGCCGAGTCATCTCGAAGAAATAGAAGGAGGGGGGCGGCATAATTTATCGCATTTTTTTTTCTTTTACCAGCAGACAGAAGCTGTCCAATCTCTCGTCTTCCCGAAGGTGAGGCAAAGTCGGGTTACAATGCAGAAATCGCTTTTGCAATCACGGCGAAAATACAGTTTTTATATCCGCTTAGTCTAGACGCAATTATACGTTAATTTATAACAACTCTGCCGCGATCGCCCCCTCTTTCGACCCATATTGATTATAATTTACTCTATTACTTATTCTGCATAACGCGCACATTCGGCTAAATTTGATCGATGTAATTGTATACGCGTGAATTTTTTACATTCCTATTTTATTTGTAATAACGGGTATATATATATCGCAGAGGACTTTCTTTTTTTTTTTATATATTCGGTTATCATGAAGTCTGCGGGATTCATTAGAGAAGCATGTCTTATAAGACGTATCATAATCTGGAATCGAGGCTAATCACGCTCTTATGCAATTTAACTTCGCCTCGCCGCCGCGATTATTTATCTTCCACCGTCTATTTACTCCGCCGAGGTCCGTACGTTTACGCCGACAACGTTCACTAATCGACAAACAGCCGCGAAAAAAAAGCACATGTGCGATCCGCCTGACGCGAAATAACTTGTACATGATTCTGATTTATATAAATATATAAATTTTATAAATATTTTTATAAATATTTTATAAATATTTTATAAATATTTTGTTGATATTTTGTTTATCTAACTTGTCTCCAGTATTTTTTGTGCTCTAGGTATATGTATGAATAAATTTCTATAAACAGATTCCTATGGGTAGATTCCCATAGGTAGATTCCTATGGGTAGATTCCCATAGGTAGATTCCTATAGGTAGATTTCCATAGGTACATTCCCATAGGTAGATTCCCTTAGGTAGATTCCCATAGGCAGATACTCATGGGTAGTCCCAATTCTCCCCATGAGTATCTTCCCTTTTTTGCCTACCCATGAGAAGATTTCCACCAGGGTAGTCTCAAGCAATGTGTGATGAACATCGCGGTGTTTCTCACTTTTCACAAAGTACGGTTTTTTCCGTCTTAACCTTTAGACCGCCGGCATTTGATGAGCTTTAATCCTCTTAGAAAGTCCTCAAATTGTTGTGCTTATATCTTACATATAACCGATACAAAGTTCCGATCACACGTAGAGACTATATTTAGTCTTTCCGGCGGTCTAAAGGTTAAGCATTGAGAGATCACGGGTGACGCCTCAATCAGTGAATTTTGGAATTACCACCGCGAGAGCAGTTCTGTGATCGCGTGTGACTAGTACAAGACAAAACAATTTAGGCAAGTCGATTCGTTCCGAGCACCACGTCCTCGTACACCGAAACCAGACCCGCGGACAGGTTTGTTACAACAGGTAAGTAGGGATAAAGTGGGCTACCCGGGCCATGGTGCTCCGAGGGGGGAGCGGGGCGGGGGAAACTCGAGGGCGAGGGGGTCCGCGGGGGAGGGGAAGGTGTCCGCGTTTTAGGGCGAGGGGGTCGGGGGAGGGGGAGGTGTCAGCGAGCGCGTTGGGACATGTTGTTTATTAAATATTTATAAACATATCATTGACAAAGGGGGTGCCGCCAAGGGGGAGGGGGAGGGGGATGGTGTTCACGTTTTAGGGCGAGGGGGTCGGGGGAGGGGGAGGTGTCGGCGAGCGCGTTGGGACATGTTGTTTATTAAATATTTATAAACATATCGTTGACAAAGGGGGTGCCGCCGAGGGGGAGGGGAGGGGGGTAGGTGTCCGCGTTCTAGAGCGAGGGGGAGGGGGAAGAGGGGAGGGGGAACGTTCGCGTTTTCGGCGCGGGGTATTACAAAGGCTAACGGACGCCGTTCGGGTGCTGGAATTTTATCGATGAATATAAACAAAACAACTTGTCTGTGCAATGATCTCACCCCTGTAGAATATGCGAGCCGCCATTCGGTTACGGCGTCTCACACTACAAAAGCGAGCGTCGATGGTCCGACGACGGTTTAAAGATAAAATGGCCGAGATAAACAATTGATAAAATTTGTCTCGGGGGTGCCGCCAAGGGGGAGGGGGAGGGGGATGGTGTTCACGTTTTAGGGCGAGGGGGTCGGGGGAGGGGGAGGTGTCGGCGAGCGCGTTGGGACATGTTGTTTATTAAATATTTATAAACATATCGTTGACAAAGGGGGTGCCGCCGAGGGGGAGGGGAGGGGGGTAGGTGTCCGCGTTCTAGAGCGAGGGGGAGGGGGAAAGAGGGGAGGGGGAACGTTCGCGTTTTCGGCGCGGGGTATTACAAAGGCTAACGGGCGCCGTTCGGGTGCTGGAATTTTATCGATGAATATAAACAAAACAACTTGTCTGTGCAATGATCTCACCCCTGTAGAATATGCGAGCCGCCATTCGGTTACGGCGTCTCACACTACAAAAGCGAGCGTCGATGGTCCGACGACGGTTTAAAGATAAAATGGCCGAGGTAAACAATTGATAAAATTTGTCTCCGATGACGATTCAACCGTTGCGGAGTCCTTTTCATGTTTTTTCTAGGAAGAGCCGCTGCCGATTACGATTTAACCGTCGCGGGCGGTATTCGGTTATGGATAATTGGGAGAATTGAAAGATAATAAACTTTTTTATCGTATAAGCATTAATTAATTAATTTATTTATTATATCTCGCATCGTATACAATATTGTCAAAAGCATAAGCTAATAATTCGCAATCAATAATCGAATTTTTATCATAAACGCT
The DNA here is from genome assembly GCA_030770225.1 of Temnothorax unifasciatus. NCBI lineage: Eukaryota > Metazoa > Arthropoda > Insecta > Hymenoptera > Formicidae > Temnothorax > Temnothorax unifasciatus. Next base: position 1,571 of record JASTWK010001681.1, on the reverse strand, counting down.
GCGCAAGATTCTAGCTGCATCACATTTATCGGTTATACAATTTCTTCCCAAAATGGTTACAAATTGTTTAAATTTTTCACTTACGCCATGAACATTTTGGCATAGTTGAAAATACACATTCTCGACGCAATGTTCTAGTTCGAACAAGAAGAGTACGGTTGACGGTTTCATGTACAAGCTGGTGTCGCATGATGTTAATTTTACAATATCTGCGTCACGTATTTTTACGAGTTTTATAATCAGATCTCGAATCGACATCGATGAAGGTGCGGTTGACTGCAGGAGTCGTTCGATATCCGCACGTCTTTCAATTAGCGCTGTCCACGTCGTATGAGCCAACACCATCTGATTTCCTCGATTATCACCGAGAAGTAGTTCCACAAAGGACACAGGTCCCACGCTGATTCCAATATCCAAATATTTATAAGCTGTTGATGTCAATGCGTATCGTCTGCTGAGTATACGAACCGCGCGACGCTCCAACGAAACGCTATAGAAAAAATAATAAAATTAGTAATAAAAAATAATACAATTCGCAAAAAGATATACAAATATATAGCTCTATAAATTAAAAAAACTTACTTGTTTTCACACGTTGGAGTTTCATCATCGGGGATCGGTACGTAATAATTTATACGTCTACTGCCACCGTTACCACCGTTGTTTCCTTCAGCGGAATACATTCTTTCTCTCGGTTATGGAGAAGCGGACCGTTGATTCAAGCGACTGATGCAAGACTGATCGTCGTTATAAAATTAATCGAATATACGCGACAACTTCCAACACTATGATGGAGGAGGGGGAAATTAATGTTTCTGGAACGCGCAATCAGCGCTCTGAAATGTTTAGGAGAGGGGGCTAAGGTAGGATTTTTTTATTAAGACGTATACGCCCCCCCCCCCCCTTCCGCATGACATCAACCGCGAAACATGTTCAGACATGTTCAGACCTATCTCGAGTCAGAATTCGTCATGTATACTTATTCTTTAATGTTGTATACTATCGACTAATGGGGGAAAGGAAATAAAACATAGTAAAATTTACACACATACGTATAAAATTTATTTTTTTAAAAAGATGACAATTCTTTCTGACGTTTCGACCACCAGTTAAATATTTTTAATACATTTTGCAATGCACAATTCTTAACGTGTTTTCCGCATCGCATAGTATTGGTAGCATCTAGAATATTCAAAGATTCGATATCTTCGTAATCCGCATCCAGAGTCTCGATGTTTAGGTTTTTTCTCGCTTATACGCGGCAACTTCCAACACTATGATGGAGGAGGGGGAAATTAATGTTTCTGGAACGCGCAATTAGCGCTCTGAAATGTTTAGGAGAGGGGGCTAAGGTAGGATTTTTTTATTAAGACGTATACGCCCCCCCCCTTCCGCATGACATCAACCGCGAAACATGTTCAGACATGTTCAGACCTATCTCGAGTCAGAATTCGTCACGTATACTTATTCTTTAATGTTGTATACTATCGACTAATGGGGGGAAAGGAAATAAAACATAGTAAAATTTACACATACGTATAAAATTTATTTTTTAAAAAGATGACAATTCT
>JASTWK010001680.1:0-27718 GCA_030770225.1 Temnothorax unifasciatus | reverse complement strand
TTTTATTGTCAAGATCCAGCAAGCGAGTATACAGGGACTTTATCTTGGAAATAATCTCCTCCGGGTGGTTACTCGACGTCACAACTTCGCTGTGTTCGGTATCCTGCAAAGTAGCCAATTGATCCTTTAATTTCTGAATGGCTAATTGGTCCTGTTGCCTCAGTCTGTCGTAGCCTCCAACGATCTCGGAGAGTTCAGCTAATCGAGCCTCCAAGCCAGCCACTCTCGCCTCGTGCATGATGACCGATCCTCTCGCTTGCTGCTCCGCAGCGGCGGCTCTTTTTGCTCCTACATCAAAACGTATTGCTTAACTTTGTTATATCCGACAACTTTGTCGTATAACGTGCTAATTAATTCTCAGCGAGCTTTACTTCACGAATCGCATTCAATGTTGCTTTTTCATCACAGCCATCTCGGCTGTGTAAGGAGAGAAGATGCGGCGGTATCTCTTTCGCAGCTTCTTCGGCTTGTTTGAGCTTGGTCTTGGTAATTTCTAGCTCGGCTTCGAGAATCTTGCATTGCGTCTTATTCGCGAGATGCGTCTTCAATTGTCCTTCCAACTGTTCCTTGCTGCGTTGCTCGTCGTACAGTAATTTCTGTAATTCTCTGCAAGAATGTCGTTCATGGATATACAGTTCGTAGTTTTATCACGAAAACATTGTTTATTTTATATTTATAGTGTGTAAACATTTCACGAATGATACAATTTTACATAATTAGAAAAAATGGACTCATTACCTTATCTTTTTGACAAACTCGGCGTGTTCTTTCTCTCTGTCGTGCCGCTCCATGATTAATTTGCACTTTATATGCTCGATTTCGGAATGATTGACATTTTGAGCCTTCTTCAGCCTATCTTTCAGATCTTTAATTACTTTTTCACACTGCAAACATTAACGCTCTCAATTGAACAATCCTGATAACAGGACAGATGTCAAACTTCTCATCTTACTTCGTCACGTTCGCTTCTCAATTGCTTCTTGTCCATTTGGAAGTTCGCTTCCATTTTTGACTTTTCTGCCGATAGAGTGGCCAATTGATTCATTAACACACCTAGTTGATTTTTCAGTTGCTCTGTAGGTTTCTGCATCCTCATGATCTGTCTGACTCTCGCGTGTCTAAAATTACAATAGTCATAAGAATATTGATAACGTAATCGTATGGAAAAAAAAATTATTATACCTGTCGTTGATTAGTGGATATATCATTTTTAGGAATAGATGATTCGTCTATTTTTGATTTATCTACTCTGCTTGTATCTTCTGTATTCTTTGTCTCAGTCCCTGCAATCTCCTTATCTAAAATAAATTCTTTTTATAAAGTAACATGCTAAATAGTTCTTTTAATAGTACACTTATGTACTGAAATAAGTTTGTACCTGGATTTTGTTCTCCTGATTTACCACTCTCATTTTGTACGATGTTCTTTTTCTCTCAGAGGTTGCCATTGTTGATTATTAAACGCAGAATTATTGAATGTCACAATTTCACTAGTCAGCATCTGAAACAAAATTACAGAACTCGATTTTATACGAGATATTCTAACTCACAATTCAGTCGCTTTAATCATTCAAAGTATCCGTGACAAAATATCGTATTTTAACAAGCAATTTAGACATATATATGTAAATGTTCTAATAAAACTGAAATATATTTAGAAGTAAATTGTTGACATACGTACAATTGATGTCTATGTTAATATATACAAAATTATGCTTATTAATATATTGTTTAATTTTTACTATATATATAAGATCAGTGTTAAGAATCCAATTTAAATTTTGGAGAAAAAAGTTAATTTAAAATGATTAGGTTAAATAAACACGTATACACTATATATTACATTCAATATACGTTTATTGAATAATATGTTGTAACACATAAATAGATGTTTGGCTTAAGCAGATACTTTCTTGTTCTCTACATTCCCAGTATTATCATTACAAGTGGACTTAGTTGGGATTCTATTTCCAGTGTTACTGGCCCGCTGTTCTGTATGCAAACTTCCATCATTGCACCGAACTTACCATCTGCATAAATTTGTCATGAATGAAATTTCAAAATTCTTCGACAACTGATTTGTTATATATATCCGAGGAAAATATAAAAGGATGGATTATACATTTGTATTAGATTACATTACCTTTGACCAATTCTGGGACATACTCTTTACGAAGCTCGGTAAGAAAATTCATGTAAAAGGGTTCTGATTCTTGTGCGGGCATCGCTCTGTGAAAATCTAACTTATTTCCCTTCAATACATGGTACAATGTAAACTGACTAATGCATAATATTTCATATTTCTTATCCGCTACGCTGGCACCCCATTTTTTACCCTTGTCGCCGTCAAAATTTTGGTATTCAGTATCTTTCTTACACTACGACAGAGAAATTAACGTTCAGCTCTACACAATACTGTATACAACTATAGGTACTCATTATAATATCGTTTCATTACATGTATTTTATATCTGCTGCTCCATCATCTCTCTTTATACCAATTAACACGCACAGTCCATTCCCAATGCTACTAATAACTTCACCATCAACTGAAAAATCATACTTAGGCCTTAACCGTTGTTGCACAAGATTCCATGCATATAATTCAAGTTACTTCTTATTAATCATGCAAGTATTGGCACCGACATTGGTGTGTTCCCCAGGTACACCATAAATTTCCTCTTATCTCGCGAATTACAAATTTATGCAGATTTATTTGTAAACATAGACAGAAGGTTCAATTGTAACTGTACGTTCAATTCGTAACTTTACCTGAAACCGAAGCCTTCGACACACGCTGTATTACAGCCTTCATATCGACAACCGCTTGATCTCAACGTCCGCGAGACTTAGCAGTCCTACGTTACGTCTGTGCTGATAAATTATCTTCTTTCCACTCAGAGCGCGATCACAGCGGTGGCACAATAAGTATGTGCTCTCACAAGGCAGAGGTTCTCAAAACGCGTGGTATCGTGGTACACGCACCATATGTAGCATAGAACTGAAGATTTTAGTCCATCGGCAGCAGAAAAATCGTTTTGTTTCCCAGCAGAACTGACGATTCTTTGCAATCAATCACGAATATCAACGATCACACGAATATAACAATAAATTTCGCACCAAAAACTGCAGTATATTCAAGCCAAATGTTACCTGTTTTATTGAATCACTTTTTCCCTCTTTCTTAGACGGATCCAGTTTATAAATTTCTGAGTATCTCCAACTGCCTAGTATTTAGTGATTAGTGGTCTTGAACAGTGTGCACCTGTGTGTGCGTGCGCACACCCACACTCACACACACACACACGCGCGCGCGCGTACGGTACGGTATCCAGTATCCACACTCACCACCGGAACGAAGCCGGAGTAAAGTGTCCGTATTATACTGTCCGTGAATATCATCGGATATCGTGCTAGATAGGGGGTGTGGTGGCCGTATGTGCCCTACCAAACACCACACTAATTAACCACGCGCAGGCAAAAACGCGCTTTCTCGCTAGTTTTCCATTTTATAAAGTGGAAATAAAAATTCTTGATCCGATAGTCTGGCCAATTCTTGATCGAAATTATAATTCGGCGAAATATTATATTTCAATGATGAAAAACCTATTAGCCTATAATAATAGATCGAGTTTCATTATTTTATGAATTTGTTAAACAGAATAAATTTTTGATAACAAATCAAAATTGTTGCTGTTATACTGTCTGCAATGGAAGAGGTAATATAGATTCGAAAACATCTGATTATATTTTTACTTATCAAGAACTCCGTCGTCACATCACAAGCGAGAAGCAGAAGAAGGAACTTATTAAAGAGTTAAAGTATTATATATATAAATTATATAATTAAAAAGACTAATAAGTTAAACTCTATCCTCTCTAACGTTATTTCAAGAAAAGGACGTTCGAAACTGGAGGCGCTAAATGGGGCGGTCGCGCTCTAGTGATAGCTGGGTGATAACTGTCAGCGGCGGAGTCCGAGCCAATCGGAGTCGAGCGACGGTCGCGGGAGCCCATTTCCGCGTACGGGCAATACGCAGTGTTGCCAGACGTACGACTATAGTCGTACCGGTACGACTATTTCATGTTTTCCACGACGTACGACCGTAAGGGGGTGTCGTACGCCATTTTGTACTGCTATTTAATCATGTACAACTATTTATACTACTATTGCATGCATCTATGCGGTATTTTCAGAAAATAGCGGCTAAGTAGCAATTTAATGTGATTAGCTGGATCTAAAGATAAGAACCAATCACATTTGACTGCTCCTGGATGCACCTAGAGGCTCTCTATATGCACCTACTAGGTGCATTATTCTGATTGGCTGTCGCATTGTTTCGCGATTGACGAGTCTGGCGACGAGATGTTTATGAACGCATTGTAAGCGGTTATTTGGCGCTAAATGTGCTTCGATTAAACGAATGCAATTGTTTTGTAACTGATTGCGTAAGTTGCATTACGTACGTGGCAATCAGCCCGGCGCTGAGCTTAGTGAGCTTTTACGTGGTAACGTGGTTTGAGGCTTGACTTGACCGAGGTGCGAGTGAATTTGTAGCGGCCAATTTCTGACACCTGGATGTGGATACAGTTATATACGCAATACGCATTGTGTCGTGTAATAGTTATAATCAATCATATAGATTAGGGGGTTTTTTCACAAGTTCCTCGGATGAGGAGGTATAGGTGCCTTATACACTATAGATTAGTATTTACAGGTTAATTTTATAAATATGATGGTAAGTTAAAGTTATTTTTAACATAAATGGTTTCTTCCAATATAATAACGTTTCTTCCAATTAAGTTGACAATTTTGATTAATTGATAAATGCAAATAAAAATATTACTTATTATTACAGAGAGAGTTCAGTGATACTAGTGATGCAGATGATCCTTCACCAATACATGATGCACCTGCACAAAATAAAAGGTATATGCTTGATTCTAATGAAAAGTTAAGTAAATATTTTTTAACAAATTAATGTTAATAATTTTATACATGCTATTTGATATTATAGGCACATATCTGACATATCAAATTGCCACAATAAAGGTAAAAGAAAACGGAAGGAAAACATTGAGGAACATACAAGGTGTGTAAAAAAAATAGTATTTATAAATATTATGAATTTTTATTCGAGATTTTTTAATCCCGATCTATAATATAGGTATAATAAGTTTTAAGCTCTGTTATCATCTCGCCTATCTTGCTTTGGACGTGACGAGATCTATGGCTGTCAGGATGCTTGTCTTTCATCCAATCTTAAAATGCTTTCAATCTCTTAAATTTCTAGACCAAATAAGCCACAATCCTGTAATATCTCTTTTATTATATTGAAGAGATCTCTTTTTCCGATCTTCTTTCATCTCGCAGTAGTTTTGGCCACGTCGCTTCGTATCTCCAATGGCTTCTTTCTTCTTCTCCTCTTTTTCTTCTTTCTCTTCTTCTTCTCTTTCTTTATCCTAAAGCCCTTTTGGTTGTGTTTCTTTCAGCGCATGCTTATCATCAAGCGCGTAATCTTCTTTTTTGCCTTTACCTTTAATCCTTTCTCTTGTAAATCATTATAATACTGTAATATACAGAGCAAATTTCAAAGTAAATACTTTGCAAAGATAGTAGCCGATATCTTGATCGTATCATTTTTCTCTTGTCATTACTTGTTTGGAAAATATTCAGCTTTAACATATAAATTTAAAGCAATCGATTGAAAAAGATTCCATATATCCTTCATCAAATATTATCCATGTTTGCCTTTGTACCTCTTTGCACTTCTCTGCCATTGTTTAACAAAAACATTTCTGTCCAATCTATGCTACGTTAGAATGTTTAATTTATTTCATTTCGCTTTATATTCTATTAAATATTTGATGTATTTTTTGCTTTCGTTCTTTTGTGCTTCAAATTCAAGAAATCTTTGTGCAACTTAACGTCTAGCAATAATCTCGTTGTATGTACTTATTTCCCTAGTGATGCAGATGATCCTTCACCAATACATGATGCACCTGCACAAAATAAAAGGTATATGCTTGATTCTAATGAAAAGTTAAGTAAATTTTTTAACAAATTAATGTTAATAATTTTATACATGCTATTTGATATTATAGGCACATATCTGACATATCAAATTGCCACAATAAAGGTAAAAGAAAACGGAAGGAAAACATTGAGGAACATACAAGGTGTGTAAAAAAAATAGTATTTATAAATATTATGAATTTTTATTCGAGATTTTTTAATCCCGATCTATAATATAGGTATAATAAGCTTTAAGCTCTGTTATCATCTCGCCTATCTTGCTTTGAACGTGACGAGATCTATGGCTGTCAGGATGCTTGTCTTTCATCCAATCTTAAAATGCTTTCAATCTCTTAAATTTCTAGACCAAATAAACCACAATCCTGTAATATCTCTTTTATTATATTGAAGAGATCTCTTTTTCCGATCTTCTTTCATCTCGCAGTAGTTTTGGCCACGTCGCTTCGTATCTCCAATGGCTTCTTTCTTTTTCTCCTCTTTTTCTTCTTTCTCTTCTTCTTCTCTTTCTTTATCCTAAAGCCCTTTTGGTTGTGTTTCTTTCAGCGCATGCTTATCATCAAGCGCGTAATCTTCTTTTTTGCCTTTACCTTTAATCCTTTCTCTTGTAAATCATTATAATACTATAATATACAGAGCAAATTTCAAAGTAAATACTTTGCAAAGATAGTAGCCGATATCTTGATCATATCATTTTTTCTCTTGTCATTACTTGTTTGGAAAATATTCAGCTTTAACATATAAATTTAAAGCAATCGATTGAAAAAGATTCCATATATCCTTCATCAAATATTATCCATGTTTGCCTTTGTACCTCTTTGCACTTCTCTGCTATTGTTTAACAAAAACATTTCTGTCCAATCTATGCTACGTTAGAATGTTTAATTTATTTCATTTCGCTTTATATTCTATTAAATATTTGATGTATTTTTTGCTTTCGTTCTTTTGTGCTTCAAATTCAAGAAATCTTTGTGCAACTTAACGTCTAGCAATAATCTCGTTGTATGTACCTATTTCCCTGTAAATCATTTTTGTTATCCTTGCAACTTTGATAATAATACATTTCTAAACAAGATTGGCAAATTATGCGCACCATGTTTGATATAAAGACAAAAACGTCGAACTCTTAAGAAATCGAAGAAATCGGCTCTTCGTCATTTCGCTGTCTTTTTTACAATTTTTCGAACTGGATAAAAATCAATTTCCTTTCTCACCGCCTTGGAAGAGAACTCACGCTCGTCCCTTTTATTTTCACTCTTTCATCTCTCCTTATCTTCTGCTTCATCAACCGTGCGATCCGTATAGTTTCATCTGTTTCTGTCCTTAACGGCTTTCGTCGTTTACTTCATCTGCTTTTTCTTCCGACTTTCTTACCGGCCATCCGAACATAAGGCCGAGGCCGAGGCCTCTCACCACTCCTTCGGAGATATTCATCATAGGTGTAATAATAAGCTTTAAGCTGTAAGAAACCAATCATAGTCGATTTCTCCTCATTATTCGACTGTAAACCCCGGTCCACAATAGGTGTAGTAAGCTTTAAGCCGTATCCCGCGTCCGTTGTCACACTGATATTGTCCGATATTGTCGGCGATCCCGTAGACTTAATTGCCAGCGGTCCCACCGTTTACAGTCCGAGAACACCGGAGAATGTTATCGCTATATTAAAGAAGTATAACTTGTATCAGTTGCTAGAGGGTGATTTGAAGGCGGTTGTAACGTCCAAGGAGACGTTTAACGACAAACCGCTGTTAAATCCGGCTAAACAGTTCAGACACGTGACGAATATGATTCTAGGAAACAATAGGACGGCTCTTGAAGCTGCGAGCTTTGAAGCTTCGCGCAAGAAATTGACTCCGATAATATTAAGGAATGACGTTACAGGAAATGTACAGGACGTTAGTTCGGCGTACGTTCAAATAACGAGTCTGATATGTCTTGTTTTGTTAAATGAGCTGGGGAGAGAGGAATTTTATGACAGAGTACGGACTATGCCGATACTTTCGTTATCTATCGATAAAGTCAATGAAATCTTTCGTTGTATCGGCAATCTCGGTGGTATAGTTTTAATCGAGGGAGGAGAACCCACGGTTGTAGTGACGGGTAAAGGAAAAGGCGGTAGAAATCAGGAGCTAGCTTTACGCTTTTTGCTAGATTGGTTGGCAAAGATCAAAAGTTATTCGCGACTCGCTGAATACGATGTGATGATGCTCAGTGCAGGTACTGATGGTCAGGATGGTCGATGGTCCTACTGACGCAGCAGGTGCATTTGGTTATCCCGGTTGCGCTTGTGATGCATGATTTTTATGCAAAAATTAAATCCATGATTACTAAAGAGGATACACAAGCTGAGCGGGAGATGACGGACAGAAAAACCCTGACACAGGGTTCGTGCGACCGACAAACCAGTAGATTTATAATAAAATCCAACGTTGAACCTGTAGTGTATTCGGGAAAATGAGTAACTCAGGCTCCGGCAATACTTGGTTCTTTATTCTGTACGCTACCCGACTGCTCGCTACACTGTCGTCCTGTTCTCTGGTCTCCCTCCTGTCCTCTCGCTACTCGCGCGCTATCTCTTGCCGGTCGGTCTAGCCAGTCAGTATAGCCGGCCCCGCGCATGTGTATTATCTACTACAGAACCCAAAAGACGAGAGTCCAGTAGTAGTTCAAAAGAGCTCTCCTCGAGAAGATGTTGATGAACGTATCGATAATTTAATATTAAAGACAATGGAGGTGGAACGAACGCATGTTACCTGAGAATGTTTTAAAAGAAAATGACACGTACAATTTCTACTCGCGCTTCAAGAAGGGAGCGGATTTAATAAAGAAAAGTCAGCTCTACGCAGGAATCCTGTCAAAAAATCTACACAAAGTGCCTACTACTGCTCTCATTATCTGTTTTATGACTTCCGCAGCCAACTGTTATGTATGCATGAATAAAACAGTTGGCTATGGAAGTCATAAAACAGATAATAGATAACTCTCCATTAGACATCTCGTTAAATCCATGAGAACAAAGGCAAGTTTCTGACTCCAACTGATATGTTTTGACCGTTGTCACGCTGATATTGTGAATATATCTATGAAAAATCCTACATTATTACATAATTATGTTATATAAAATAAATTATACGTTTTTGACGATATTTCTTTGGAAAAAAATAGATAATTCACATTGTAAATGCTGAATATTTTTAAATATATACATATAGAATCTTTTTCAATTATATCCGTATATCAAAGGCACTGCTTAAAAATAAATCTCTTAAATTATAATGTTTACTACATAACACCCATTATATAACACGCTTGAAGATATGACAATATATATTCTCTTTACATACATAGAGATATCTACAGAGATCGTATAATATATTTATACATATACATATGTTATTATATTATTTGTTGAGTGTATCAACGTTTCTTCTCTTATGATAAAGAATTATAAAACTAATTTTTTATAAAGGAATGTATAACTACGTAATAACATTTATACAACTAGACACTTTTTTTTTTGGTTTTGTTCCTTTGGTCAGGAACGGGAGCGCCTTCAACCCCGCCTTTGGGTTATATAGCGCAAATGAATTATATTATTCTACCAATCCGCTTGATGAAACCGTATATCACTCCGATCTTAGCCCAATCCTCTCTTCTGATCAAGTCCACGATGTCCTCGACTCCAAAAATGTTACGCTTCACTAGCTCTTCGTTCATAACCTTTCTCTCCGCGTCATATTTGCTGCACTGCCATATCACGTGGTTTATGTCTTCCCTTTCGTAGCCGCATTCACATCTAGGTATATCTATATAGTTCTTTCTGGCAAGTGATTCGTTTAAATTATAATGGTTTGACCTTATGCGATTGATAAAGGTATAAAAATATCTATCCGCTTTTATTTTCTTAAACCATGGATGTTTTTTATTTTTTTCATAGAAATTTCGGAAGTAGTCCTTGCCTTTATAGAGACTTTCATCAACTAGTTTAGCCTGTGTGTCGTTCCAAGATTCTTCTTTAAAAATACTTCTTAGGTCCGTTATCGGGACTGGGATGTTATCATCTGGCACCTCTGATGCACCTTCTTTTGCAAACCGATCTGCCATCTCATTTCCTGTGTAGCCTCTATGAGCGGGGATCCATCCGTATATGATCGTCCAATCAAACTTGTTTTTCAGTCTGAAGTGTCTTCTTCTGATATCCAATATGAAGCTATTTTTATATACATCAAGTCTATTGTTTTTAATTGCCTTCAAAACACTCTGACAGTCTGATAGAATTAGTATATGTTTGTAGTTCCTCCCACCTTGTTGTTGATCCTGTTCCAATTTTTTTAAAGCGGAAGAAATTGCGAAAGCTTCTGCGGAGAATGATGAACATTTCTTTGGAAGGCTTGCGTAAAAAGCTTGATCTGAATCTTCAAAAATCGCGCTGGCTCCAGTTGATATAGAGTCTTCAGGTCTCGATCCGTCTGTATAGATGACCAACGGGTTTCTTAGTTTGTATGTGTCACAAAATTCTTTAATTAAGTCCAAATCTTCTTTTTTGTAGTTCATATCTTCTAAGTTTCTTCGATCAATTACTTTTTTTTGGCGCTATGTGAATGGCCTATTTCTATTTTTATTGTAATGTCTTCCGTGAGATCTTCATATTTCATATCCCATATTTCGAAGTCGTTCATAGGTTGACCTATCTCTTTTGCTAGTAGTTTAACTCTCTCCCACGCTATTGATATTGTACTTTTCTTTTTCTGGGGGTAGCGCAGCCTGTACATCATTTCTTTCTCGCTCAAGTTATTTAAACTGGATATTAATTTAGGATTGCCGTATTTAATCGTTTTGGAGCAAAAATTCTTAGCTAACATCATAGCTCTATCATATAATAGATCCACTTTAGCTTCAGCGATTAGCACGTTGGTTGGTGTGCTGTTTCTATAGCCCATTGCTGTTCTCAGGCCCGAGAATTGTCCTCTCTCCAGTTTCAGTTTGAGCGTATTAGTGGTAGGTGCGTATACAAAGCAACCGTAATCGGCCACTGACCTTACTAGACTTTTGTATAAACAAAGGGCTGTGACGCAATCTGCTCCTCTTGTGACGCTATTCAGATATTTTCAAATAGAATTAGCTTTTTCTATTTTAGCTTTTACGTTTTGAATATGGTTTACCAACGTTAGTTGATTATTTAGACGAATACCGAGAAATCTAGATTCATCTTTGTTGGGGATGACTACACCTTTCACCGTGATAGTAGTATTGTTGTCTACGAAGCCACTCTTCGAAAACTCTATTAGCGTTGTTTTCTTGGGCTCTAAATTAAGTCCGATAAGGTCAAGGTTACTTGCAATGATATTGACGGCTTCTTCGACTTTCATCCTATTTTGTCTCCTGTTGGAACCTATCTTGTACACAACTACGTCATCAGCAAATTCTAATTCAAACGTGTCTTCATCAACATCTACGGTGATGTCGTTGGTGTATATAGCATACAGGATGGGGCTTAGAACAGCACCTTGAGGTAGTCCAATTCTTAATATTCTTCTCAAAGTGACCTTGTTGTCGATGATGAACTCGACTTCCCTGTCGTCCAGCCAGTTATGGATAAATTTGAAGATCCTATATGCACATTTCAATTTTCTCAGTTTGGCTTTGAGAATATGAAAGATAACGTTATCATACGCAGATGCTACATCCAGAAAAGCTGCTAGCGCGTATTCACCGTTGAGTAGAGCTGCCTTGATGTCCGCCGTGATTTTCACTAAGTTTTCAGTGCATGATCTGCCTCTTCGAAAGCCATTTTGCATAGGATGTAGTTTTTTCTCCCTTTCTGCCCACCATATGAGTCTTTCATTGACTAATCTTTCCATCAATTTACCCATGCACGACGACAGAGATATAGGCCTAACCTTATTTTTGTTAGCTTTATCTATGAACAGGACTTGGTATTCTCTCCATTCTTGAGGAAAACCTTGACCTAACCATATATTGTTAAATAGTTTTAGTAGGAGTTGTAAAGCCTTTAGTGGTAAATTTCTTATCATTTTATAATCGATGCCGTCTCTACCCGGAGCGGAGTCTTTTCTAGTCATATCGATTGCCCTAAATAGTTCCGCTTCCGAAAATAACGAATCTAATTCGGTTTTTATTGTATTATATGTATCATCTTCGATATTCTTCCAAGATACTCCATCCGCGGATAACTTCTCGAATAGCTCTTTCTCTATCCCCTAGATGCCATTTGTTCCACTGTACTCTACTTCTAGCTTTTTTGAAGATCCTCATTGTATTCCATACGTAAGTTAAATTGGAGAATCTATTGATACTATTACAGAAGTTTTTAAAATTCTCTCTTTTTTTTCTAAAGACTTTTCTAGTTAAAGCTACTTGTTTCTTGTATTCTATAAATGAGTGCATAGTTTGGTATTTTTTATATAATTGTAACTTTCTTTTGCGTAACTCTAGAACCTTAGTGCATTCAGAATCCCACCATCTTACTTGTTGTTTATTTTGCTTTTGTTGCTCTACCTCTGATTTATGGGTTTTAACGAAAGTTGCCTTCCTACCTGACGCTACATTTAACGCTTTCTTTAATAGATCAATAAATGAAGAATATCTCGTCTGAAAGTCTTTATCTTTTGTATTTTTTTCTAATTCTTCTATATTTTTCTGCACTATGTTTTGATATAGAGTCCAGTCTGTATTTTTAGTGGAAAGCCTATTGGTAATTTTTTTGAAAACTATTACTTCCGTATCAATGTCTATCTTTAATGGGAAGTGGTCGGATTCCCAAGTGTCCTCCAACTGCTCATATCTGATATAATCGATTAATTTACTATCTGCGAAAACTAAGTCTAGATTTGATGCTGCTTGATTTCTGTAGTTTAACCTTGACAGAATGTCTTGGTTTACGCATAAAAAACCTTGGTTTAAAAATTTTTCTTGTAAATTATCTCCGTTAGTATCCGTATCTTTGCAGTTCCATAGAATGTTATGTGCGTTAAAGTCTCCCATTAACATAGTAGCTGCTCCCTGTCTATCAAAGTTGAGTAAGTTGGACCACACTTTGGGATTCTCCCTGCCGTTTGGCCTCCTATATATTGCAATAAGATTGAATTTCAACTGTGAGTTATGAATTCTAATGCCACATGTATCGAAATTTTCGGAGCCGATATGCCATTCCTTTATTTCCTCGAATTCGATACTCTTACTGATCGCAATTAAGACTCCTCCACTATTTTAAGGACTATTTTAACCATAATATGAACTGTTGTTTGTAGGATCTCTAACCTTTTGGCTTCTATTTCTTCTATCTCTGTTTCTCTGTGCCTCTAACTCTAGACTATATGCTTTTTCCTCCTCGCTATTTGTTCTACTGTAATCATTCGTTGGGTTACTATACCAGTTATTACTGTCTACCATATCTACGTCTCTTAGATTATTCTTTATATATTGCTCCTGAACTATTTGTGTCATTATGTCTCTAAAGTAGTTCCCTATTACATTATTATCCTGACTATCTAGATTTTTTCTCTTTTTTATATTTCTGCTTTCATCGTCCGAATCATGATCCGTATTTCTTAAAGCTAAGCCTCTTTTATCTCTATTGATCTCTCCTTGTCGCATATTAAATCTACTATAGTATGTTTGATTGCTGTTTGGACTGTCTACACGTTTATTTGCAACCGGTTTGGAAGTATTTTGTCTTTTTATGTGCGGTAATCTTTGTGTACTGTTCTTTATTTCTTCGTGGTGGGTTTGTCTTGTAACGTCTGTCTTCGTCTGGGTCAGTGAGTCCTGTTGTACTACTTTTGAGTAAGATTTTAGTTCTGGCCAGTCTGTTGGTTTGACAAACCTATCGTATTCTTTATCCGTCCTATTTTCTTTACCGCTTAAGATTCTTTGAGCTTCAAAAAAAGTTACGTTATGATACGCCATTATAACTTTTACTTCCTTATTCCATTGATAAGTAGGACATCTTCTATATGTTGACCTATGAGGGCCTGCACAATTAACGCAACAGAAATTAAATTCGCAGTTCTCATGGGCTTCCCTTCCACACTTTCCGCATCTTTCCGCGCTTTTACATACGGTCTTGATGTGTCCGAACCTGTAACACTTGAAACATTGTTTAACGGTTTCTACGAAGGGTCTGACCTTTAAGTGTCCAAATCCATCGAATATAGGGAGGTTATCCGGGAATTTATTTCCTTTGAAAACAATACTAATATTATTTGTTTCGTTTTCCACCCTGGAGAGTGTTTCTTTATCGAATCTTTTTTTTGTCATTCTTTCAAGCTGTATAATGTTATCTTTTTTAACTAAAGCGTCCCATAATTCGGGAATACTAAACGGCCAATCAGATATTACACCTTTACACGTTATAGACCTATTATCAATATAAACCTGAATATCATCGTTACATTCTTTGGTTAATTTATCTAAGCAAATATTAGCGTCTGTTGTGTCTTTGAACTTAAGCCTAGCTAAATTAAAATGATCCATTTCAAATATATCTGGGTAGCATCTAACTTTGTGTAGAATCATTTGTATTTTAACTTTGTTCATACCTTTCTTATTGCAAATATTATGACTAGTAAGTTTACAACATATTATTTTAAGGCCTTCTAATTCACTCTCAAATTTAGGGTTCTTATTTATATCACTTGGAACTTTATTATCAGACTCTTGTTTATTTTTTATCAAATTACCTTGAACATTGATAAATATTTTATCGTTTCTATTTTTAATATACTTATCTTTTTCGACGGTGTGCGAATCCATTATTACTTCTTTGGTCATATTTATTTCGTCATCTAATACTTGCTTATCTCTGTCATCTAAATTGGCCTTCTTATTTTCTTGCGTTATTCTTTTCTCATTCTCCTTAATTTTTCTCGAAATAGTAAGTTCTCTGTCTTTCTCGTCCTTGTGCTGATCGTAACCTATATTTGTCGACATCCTACTTTCCGATGTCCCCCCGCCGACGGGGGGCTGAATCTTATCCTTAAAGATCTTTTATTTATTAAATATTTGATCTATGTATTTCGTACTCTCCTAACTCACTCTCTTACGACTCTATAGCTCGTTAAAGTGAATCTGAAGGACTCACAAAATCCCGCCAACGATAAAACGTCCGCCACGCGCTACGGCCGCCATGCGAATCCCTACAACTAGACACGATACAACTTTGGTTATCTAATACTTTCTATCCTAGTATTTTTATTTCATAGATATATCTTATTTTTCTCCGAAGTTGTTAATTATTTCGATAGATACAGAATTACTTTTACAGAGATATTACTTTAAAAAGCTTCTTAAAATATAATTTGCTTGGAACGGGAGGAAAACATTGAGGAACATACAAGGTGTGTAAAAAAATAGTATTTATAAATATTATGAATTTTTATTCGAGATTTTTTAATCCCGATCTGTAATAGATGTAATAAGCTTTAAGCTCTGTTATCATCTCGCCCATCTTGCTTTGGACGTGACGAGATCTATGGCTGTCAGGGTCATGTTCCAAAACTCACTCTGAGTAACTAAAATCTATAGTTTACGTCACGTACACTATAGCACTTTAGTTAACTAGAGTGAGTTTTGGAACATGACCAGGATGCTTGTCTTTCATCCAATCTTAAAATGCTTTCAGTCTCTTAAATTTTCTAGATCAAATAAGCCACAATCCTGTAATATCTATTTTATTATTTCTATATTGAAGGGATCTCTTGCTGTAGTTTTGGCCACGTCGCTTCGTATCTCTAAGGCTGAGTTTCCACTGAGCGCGTCACGCGTCGCGTCGTCACGAGTTAACCAATCGAAACATCTCATTTTATTCCGTAACAAGTAACGTAATAAAATGGGATGTTCCGATTGGTTAACTCGTGACGACGCGACGCGTGACGCGCTCAGTGGAAACTCAGCCTAATGGCTTCTTTCTTCTTCTTCTCCTCTTTTTCTTCTTTCTCTTCTTCTTCTCTTTCTTTATCCTAAAGCCCTTTTGGTTGTGTTTCTTTCAGCGCATGCTTATCATCAAGCGCGTAATCTTCGTAAAGTGTAATTATTATATTATTTTTTAACTCTTATGCTATTAATTCTGATATTGATTACAGTGATATTGATTACAGATCAAAAAATAAAAATAAACTATTAAAAACAAAACACCGAAAGCAAAATTTACAAAAAAATGGCTTTCTGATCCAGAATTGAGTGCTTGGTTAAGTCATGATCAGAACAATGAATATAGAGCAAAATGCATATATTGCAACTATTCAATGAGTTCAGATATAATGGTTATTAAACGACATGGGAAAAGTATAAAACATAAAGAGAAAATGCAAGATGCAACAGTGAAACAACAGTCTATTTCACGCTTTACCAATAAAAACCAATCTACATCTAAGGCTACTACGTCAGTTGAAATAAAATTGGTTGGATTTTTAACGGAACATAATCTGTCATACCGTTTGACTGATTATTTTGTAGATTTTATGAAAGATATTTGTCCTGATCATCCAGTAATACAACAAATTGCCATGAAAAGGACAAAGGCAACTAATATTGCAGTACATGTTATCGGTGCTTCTCATAAGGAGAAACTGGCTGAGATATTAAGAAACAATAAATTTAGTCTTCTTACAGATGAATCAACTGACATATCTTGCATTAAAACCGCTTGTGTAGTAGTGAGATATAATGATACTAATAAGAAAAAATTGTCAGTGAATTTTGGGAGCTATATAAAATTTATGATTCAAGTAATGCTGACAAAGGTGCAACAGCAGAAAATTTATTCAACGGCATAATAAAGTGTCTTGAAAATTATTCAATACCTCTTTCAAATATAATTGGATTTGCTGCAGATGGATGCAGTACAATGATGGGTCAACATAATTCTGTAGCTAGTAGATTTAAAGAAAAATGTCCTAATATATTTATTTTAAAATGTGTATGTCATTCGGCTGCTTTATGCGCAAGTGAAGCTTGCAAAACTCTTCCCAGATCAATTGAAGATTTGGCAAGAAATATATATAATTTCTTTAAATTAAGTGCAAAAAGGCAATGTCAATTTCGCCAATTTCAAGAATTTGCTAATGTAGCGCCACATAAGATATTACATCCATCTCAAACACGCTGGCTCTCTTTAATAATGGTTATAGAACGCATTATTGAACAATGGGAAGCTTTGAGATTGTTCTTCATCGATAGATGGATTATTGAACGATTACAAGCCGCAGAACAAATTTCTAATGAACTTAACAATCCAGTATCAAAATTATATTTTTTCTTCCTTGAGTGGATCTTACCAAAGTTTACGGATTTCAATCGTTTTTTTCAAACTGATATGGTGGTCGTCACTGAACTTCATGACAAAATAGTAAATATGTATCAGGAAATTCTTCTATGCTATATGAAGAGAGATTACGTTATGAAAACTGCACTTGCTGATATCAATCCTTGTAAGGAAGATGAATTCATCCCATCTTCACAAATATATCTTGGTGTTAAAGTACTTCAAGCCATGAACGATAAATATAATGTTTTTCAACAAAACGAGAAAATGGATTTTTTTAGGCGTTGCAGAGAATTTCTAAAGGTATTCTTTATATATCCTTTTATATAATATTTTTTTATTTAACTTCAGCATATTTGCCATATTTGCCAATAAATCCATGAAGTGGTCTCTCCAAACCTCCTTACTTATATCTGCCTCCTTTTAAGTCTTCTTCTTCCTCTTCCTATTTATAAATCTCCAAACCTCCGTAGCATTTTTTAAACTCTTCAGTTCCACTTCTTCCTTCCCTCTGTTTCCTTTCTGCTAACTCCTTCGGATCAACTTTCTTCTTTCCTCCAGATATTTCTATCTTCCTGCCTTACCCTTCCTCCACCTCCCTTTTCTTTCTTGAGCATTGCCTGTCCCACCAATCCTTGTGTCCTAACTCATACCTCTTCGTAACCAGCTTCTTTCTTATCATTGCCTCCTGGATTATACCTTTGAGTTTATCCCATTTTTTCTCTATTGTACTCTGTCTATCCTCCCTCCATATAATGCTTTCCGTGTTTGCCTTATAACTTCTAATTGCATCTCCATCTCAGATTTTCCATTTCGTAACTTCTCTTCCTTCCGCCTCTTCATTCTCCTTTTCTTCTTCTTTCATCTATCTTCACTGTCAGGGGCATGTGGTCCGAATCCACCCTGTCCCCTACCTTAAATTCTTTCACTTTTACTACGTTTACTCGAGCGCCACTTCTGCAGCAACCTACGACAATTCACTCGTTTACGCGAAGTAAATTATCGTAAATTACTACAAAATCCCGTTTACGCGGAGGAATTATTGTAAATTACCACAGAACCAACGCTCGCGCAAACATAGTATTTGTCTAACGCACCTTCGCTATAAAATACAATATATCCTTTTATGTATTATTTTATATATGAACAAATGTTGTATATTTATTTCCATCTCTATTATCGATTTTATTGCATTTTATGTTTGTAATGCTTTTAGATATCAGCACAGCAAATATCAAATCGCTATGATATGCAAAATCCTGTTTTGCAAAAACTGAAGGCGTTGCATCCAAAAAATGCTTTATCTCTATCATATAGAGATACAACTCCAACACTTCTTAATTTAATGAAAGTATTTCCAAGAGTTTTGAGTTGCAATGACAGTAATGATATGATGCAAAAAATAGGTGATCAATGGCGTTGTCTTCCATTTTCCACTGCCTTTTTACCCAAGGATCTTGAGAAAACACATGTGGACAAATTTTGGAATAAAATTTTGGATAATAAAAATGCTGCGGGAAAGTCTGAATTTCATAAATTGGATACATTTGCTCTTGATGTTCTATGTTTGCCACATTCAAATGCAGATTGTGAAAGAATTTTTAGTCGGGTAAATATTTAAATGAAATAGATAATTTTGAATATATAATTTCAATACTTTTTATTATGTAATAAATATACGCAATTTTTTAATTTTTATTTTAATTTACAAGTCAATTTAATGAAAACAAAATATAGAAATAAGTTGAAAATTGAAACAGTCAACAGAGCATTATTAGCAACAGAGTGCGTGAAGCGATCACAAGGAGAAAACTCTAGAGGCTCTGCAGCAGCCGCATTTCAGCCAACAGATAAGATGTTCCAAAAATGACATCAACGTTTTATATCCAAAAAAAAGGCAAGAAAACGAGCAAATAGAACAAGAGGACAGCGAAACAGAAATTATTTTTTAAAAATATTTTAATAAATAATAATTACAAATATATGCATATATAATTATTGCAATAATAAATATATCGCAGAAATGTGAAAATTAGTGTTTAGTTCTTTCGTTTACAATATATAATTTGCATAACTTTTGACGTAGAACTACGTCTTTGTCGATAGTAAAGAGGGGGGGGGAGTATAAGGGGGGGCACAGCCTGCAACGAATGCAACGAAATTATGTCACATTTTGAACGTTTGTATCTTCGAAACTAATAATCGTAGAATAATGTTATAATATCTCATTTTAAAGCTTAAGAAGTCCCATTTACAATAAGACAAGTCGGAACCCTTTATTTCTTACCTCTTCGATACAGCAGCGTTAGAAAGTTTAATTAAATTTTTTGTCGATGCAACGAAAACCACCACACACACCACACACACATACACCACATACACCCCACACACACTACACACACTACACACAACACACACATCACACACTCCACACACACAAATACACCACACACACCACACACACACACCACACACACAAACTCCACACACACACAAATACACCACACACCACACACACACACACACCACACACACACAACACACACACACACACAGACCACACACATACCACACACACACCACACACACACCGCACGTACACACCACACATACACTACACACACAGACCACACACACAAACACTTTTCATCAAAATATTTTATTTTCCTCATAGAGGAAGCAATAATGCAATAAAAAATAAATAGATAATGAAATAAATAAATAAATAGTCCAATAAATAAATAAATAAATAAATAAATAATGCAATTAATAAATTCAAACTTTATTTTTAAAAAAAATATTTATCAATTTAATATAAGAAAACGTTGTTGCTAAAGCTCTCGATGTAAGCTAAATACAAACAAATCTAAACAAAATAAATAAGTAACATATAAATAAAATAAATATATAAAAAATAAAGAAACAAACAAAAACAAACAAAGAAAAAAAATAAACAAAAAAGAGCACAGTAACAACTGTGCCGCAAGCAACACGTAGAACTACGTCAACTATCAATAATGATGAATTCAGCGCTACAGCCCTGTGTGGAACTTGGCCTCTCTTGATCACGAATACTTTAACATGAAATAATGACAGTTGACGTAGTTCTACGTGTTGCTTGCGGCACAGTTGTTACTGTGCCCATTTTTATTAAAGAATTTATTAAAAAATCAATAGATTGCACCGATGTTCTGATATGTACTGCCTCCTATCCTATCCCCCAATACTGAATGGTCGCGTTCAGCAGACCAAGCCGCTTAGTAGCGGTCGAACATGATTGGCTCTTACTTTTAGAACCGACCAATCAACGCAGAGTGTTGATAAGACGAACTCAACAGTTGTGTCTGCTGAACGCACCCAATATCTATAGTATATGCAACGTATGCATGAATTATAAATTTTCAGTACGACTATTTGTACTACTATTTGTCATGTTGGTACGACATAAGTACTACTATTATAGATTTTCAGCACGACTATTTGTACTACTATTTTATCATGTTGGTACGACATAAATACTACTATTTTTTTGGATTGGTACTACTTTTCTTTTTCGGGGTCTGGCAACACTGGCAATACGGGCCTCCCGTACTACGTACGATTATACCGCTTGATACCGCTCTCGCGCGCGAGACCGACTCTCCGCGGATTGTTTACAAGCGCGCGCGCTCCGAGGATTCTCGCGTATGTGCGCGGTATACACGGCGGCGTGGGGTGTGCGAGTGATCGCGCGCAGCAGCGTCCGCAGCAGCAACACAGCCGCAGCATTCCGCAAAGCCGCCCGTGTATTCCCCGCGAGGGATGTGCGCGTCGCGACGCGTACCCACCAGTAACCCCCGTCGTCGCGACGCGATAGCGGGGCCCCCCGCCGCCACCGCCGCCGCCGCGACGTAATATACCGTGTGTGTACGCACCGTGACCCACTTGTTGCGTCTAGGTTATGTTATGGCGTTATAAACAAAAATATGCTGCGCACAATAGACGCGTCCGTGAGAGCCGTGAGTCCGTCGTGAGCCCGGCCACGAGCGAGAGCTAGCCCGGGGCATGGAGGCGGGCCCGGGGCTGAGCCTGTTCCAGGGCTCGGAGAGCATACAGCTGAACACGGTGGCGCAGAGACTCGAGGAGGACGAGGAGCAGGAGGACAAGAGGCGACTCAACGAGGAGGTAACACGCCGCGTTCGTTTTTTTCCCCCGCGTGGAGATGAGCCTGTCGGCGGGAAAGATACTCGCGCGGAAATCCTTTTGCCTGTGCGGATATATCTCGCACGAGGATGTCCGTATCGTTTGCGTTGCATCGCGCGAAGAAGGTGGAAATCGATGAGCAAGGCCCACCCAGTGTTTTTGGCGCGGAGAAATTTTTTCGAGATACCGCTATCCTCTGTGCTAGGAGAACAATGTATGGGACTCCCTGTGCAGAGGATTCTTCCTCCGTTGAGCAGTTTTATTATTGATGGAAGAGAGCGGATGAAAGTTCGCAGTGATACCGCATGATTTTATCACCAGAAAAATTGATATATCATGATATATTAACGTATACGTACACTGACATTATGATATATTGATACATTAAGATACATTGACATACATGGCACATATTGTCCTACACGATAGGAGAAATTATGTATAAAATTGCACGCAGTCTTAGAAGAATTTTACTCTTTGCGATAAAAGGAAAGGAGCATAAACAAAAAAAATTTTTTTAATGTATTTGTGATCCTTTCAGATTCGGGACCGCCTGAACAAGGAGTTTGACGATTTGGAAAATGACGACGACGTCAGCTCCATCAATAGCAGTCATTATCAGAATGACAACACCAGAGACACGATTGACCATACCGATACGACGGTCAACTCTGGCCTGGACTCGGTTACGCCTGCCAAAGGTCAGGTGCATCTGCAGAAGGAATTCGGTGTTTACGATCGCGTGGATAATCTGACCAATTACGATCGCGACGTGATAACGAATCATAGATCCGACTCGGAGACCGGCGGTGGGACCACGCAGTCCGACCTCGATTTGTACAGGCAAACGGGTACGCCGTACGGCAACAACAGATTCAACGACAGCAACAGCACCGTGTTGAATACGCCGTACGAATTAGCGAAACCGCCAACCGGATATCCCCGCAAGATGCACCCGCAGGCGGCCGAGGACGGTACGTTCGGTGAGAGCTATCCTCACAACTACGAGACGCCATCCAATCATTACAATACTCACGTACCCAGGAAATACTCCAATAACGGTATTAACGACGCGTATGAAAATAATGTACAAAGTAAGCAGATTCATGAGTTTGGCGGGGGCGACAACGCTACCTCGGATCACATGAATCATTGCTATAAGACTAGTCCGAATGGCAGGCCAATAGACGACGACGCGGCATACAAAACGGCGGAGTATGATAGCAAGGAGCAATTGGAGATAATGTACATGGTCAGGATGAGGGAGATCAACCGCTTGACGGAAGAGCTGCAACAGTTGCAGCTGGAAAAGGAGGACGAGAAGAGTCAGATGAGCAGCAATTGATGCTGTTACAGGCGGAAGTCGATAGAACTAACATATCGAGGAATCAAGCGCAAGAGGCATTGGGTAAGGAAAAGATCGTCAAGTCCTTTAAAAAACTTTCGAGAAAATAATGACATTAATTAGCATTATTGACGATATTATCGAACTCTCTAATCATCCTCTTATAAAAACTGAGGCATATATGGGATGAGAATCGGGATCGAACCCAGAATCCACCGATTACAAGCTGACTGTTTTCACACAGAGCCACATGTCATCCCAAGGGGGGTGACGTTTATTTTGTCAATTTATTTGAGTCTGTAATTTTTTTAGTTGATGCCAAAGCCGAGATAGTTGATCTGCAAAATCAAATGAAATCTCTGGAAGAGAGGAATGCGGTGTTGGAAAAGACAATCACAAAGTAAAATACATATTCATATTCTATTGTTATTGACATTAAATCCACACCAATGTTAATAAAATTGTTTTTATAGATAACGGAAGAACTAAATATCGCAAGGGGCTCTGTCATGGATTTGCAACAAAAGATTGCTGTACTGGAAAGAGTACAGGTATTGCATACGAATGACAAGACACACGAGAAGTTTTTGAAGCAGGCGCAGGAAAAGCACGCGGTAGAGATGAAAAATATGCAGAGGCAGATAGACGTTCTTACGGAAAAATTGAACGATAAGGTATTGTCAAATTCTTTGCTTGTAAATTATAGATACACATTTCACATACGTATCCTCCCTATAATCATATTTGCCATAGCTGCTCAATAAGGATATCGGCAACAATAATGTTTGGGCAAGTCTCTGTTGATTATTTTTGTAATTATACAATTGCAAAAAAAAAAAACTATTTTTTATCTTTTTTTTATAACTTACATTTCGACACAGTTTTTTATACGCACAGATTTGGTACATTTTTAGAGCCGTTTAGACGTTTAATTTTTTAAAATTATAATAAACTTTCGTTTTCTTTTTTTATTGTTTTGTACATTTTTGTAAGTATAATTCATAGATTTAATTTTGTTTTATTTAATTTATATTACTTAATTCTTAATAGGAAGCATCATGTGTCGCGCTTCAACATAAACTGGATGATGCACGAAGAGAACATGAAGCTCTTATGGTAGAGAAGGGTGACACCATGAATCGATTGGCGCAAGCGTTGCAAGACAGTCAAACTCAATGTGGCGATCTCATGGCCACGAGTAACGTTCAGCAGGTGATGCAGTTGCAAGCGCAAGTGAAAATGTTGACTCAAGAAAAGAAAGAACTGCATAAAACCGTACAAGAGTTGCAGGTAATTTACAAAATTCTACGCCAATTTTTTTGGAATATAGATTACGTTAACTATGAGAAATTGATTTTTTCGATGAAATTTTATATTATATTATTTATTTGTAGAATAAACTGGAGCAAGTTAAAAGTGACGTAGCGCAATACGATTCGTTATTGGCTACTACTCTGGAGGATGAATCTGACTCGATTAGACAGATGAAATTAGGTGAACTTTATAATAAATCAAAAACGAAACCTGTTGATGACATTACAAATAAGTTGAGAAGTGAATTACATAGGTAAATGTCATTTAAATATATTTCTCGGTTAAATATTCATTTCCTAATTAAATATGGTGGTATCTTGTCGTTAATTTTTCTATGTACTACTATTTTTATTTAGATGTTTGGCTGGTCAAGCTGTAAAGAGAAAAGAAATAAACCGTTTGGAGAATACTCTGTCACAAAAAGAAAAGGAGTTAAACAAAGCTTTGACATTAGCTGACACATGCCGCCAGGAAGCGGCACGGTATGCCAAACGAATTAACGAATTGGAGCAAGAATTGAAATCTGTATTAACAGACGAGGCCATGAAAGCAAATGCTAAAATACAGAAACTCTCGGATCACTTGAATGACGTGAGGAAGCAGTATGAGTTGTTACGCGATGAGAAGATTAATTTGGAACAGAAATTAGAGGAGGCTGTAGCTGTTAATCAAGAGGAACTTAGAAAGATGCATCAGGAGACTATGGAGCAACAAGAAAAGGAAGCTATCGATGAGTATAATAAAGAGTACCTGGAGATACATGCTAAAGCCGTGGAGAGAGTGAAGCAAGAAGCACAGATGGAAATAGTACAACTATCGTAAGTATTATTTTTGTAATAGCTTTTAATCATTATTTCTCTAATTTAATATAAATGTTATTAATAAGTATTGCTGATAATGTACATGTGTACAAATGGAATTTCTATTTCTAGTGTACAACTAGAGCAAACGCAAAAAGAGTTAAACCGTGTAAAAGAATTGTACATAGATGTATGCGGAACGAAAGAACAATTAATAAACGAGCATAAAAATGAAATTCAAACGCTGAAAAAATAAATACGCTGCAATGGAATTGCATCAGAAAGACGTAGAGAAGTTGGAAAGCGAATTACAAACACAGGTTAAACTGTGTGATAGGTTGACGAAGGAATGCGAGGATTTCAAAAGTAAAATAATCGAATTGGAAAAAGATCTAGTGCACGAAAGAAGAAAAAAGGAGGATCATGTAAAAAAAATACACTTAGAAATAGAAAGAGGTAAGTATTGAATCATATAAAGTGGCAGGCGAAATATCTTGTATGGAAAGCTTCAGCAAATGTTACAAAGTTTATTTTAATTGAATCAATATTTTATTTCAAGCGAAAGAAGAAGCGTTACACGAACTAAGAAATGCGCACCCGAATCAAGAAATAAGTTTCCTTCTGCCGGATCATTGTTCTGAACATTTAGAAAAAATTAATCAGGTATGAAATAAATCTTTACAAGCTTTCGAAACTTTGCAATCGTACGAAAAGTTGTTATATTTGAGATTCAATTATATTTTATTGAAATATCTGTTCTTTATGCTTCTGGATAATATTAATCCGTTTTATTATAGTTGGAGGAAGATTGCAAACGCTTGGAAGAGAAACTTCAAATCGCTGTGCAAGAACAGAAAAAATTATCTGATTATCAAACCGAGCTGAATGATGCTAAATTGAAAATAGCACAAATGGAGATCACGCAGGAAACATGGAAGAAGAAATACGAGAAAATTGCCAGTGAGAGAAAGGATCTTCTCGCAAAAGTTTCTAAATTAGATTTGGAAATATTAAATTTGAAACGCACCGCGAAGCTGGAAGACTCAGATGATGTAAAGTTAAAAATTGCTCGGTTTCAAGCGGAGAACGAGACACTGAAAAATCAATGCGATAGTCTGCTCAGTGAGAGAAACACTTGTAAAAGAAGATCTCTGAACTAGAAACAGAACTCTTTGACATGAGGAAGAAGTTGGTAGCTTCGAGGGAAAATTACGGAAAAGCGGTGAAAATACATTAAATTCGAAGAGTGAGTTAGAGAAGGAACTTTCGCGTTACAAAGATATAGTCGCCACAATTATCCAGGCTAAATAACTCGAAAGAGGGACGCGCGAACGAATCAGCGGCGCTGGAACAGAGGATACAACAGCTCGAGCAGGATCTACGAAGCAAAACGATGAACTGAGTAGACTGTTAAAAGATTTCGAGAGGATAAAAGACGAGAGGGATCAGCTGGTGTTGAAATTGCGAAATCAAGCCAAGCAATTCGAGCAATATGTCAAGAGCCAGAATAAAATGTCTATGGAATTGAATCTGTCTCCTCGTAGTACGAGCGATAGCACGGACTTTCAGAAGATGAGAGAGATCATGGCGAAAGAAGTGCGGGAAGAGATGGAGCAGGGAGTAGCAAAGGAACTCAGAGGGATCGGAGAGCAGAATAGAAAGGAGCTGGAAGAGTTGGAGGGAAAGTACAAAACTACTATATTAGAATTGCAAAAACAGTGCAGCGAGAAGGATCGGGAGATGGAAACTCTGCAGAAAAGGATACTGGCTGAGAAGATGGAGGTCACTCAAATCATAGGAAGTAAGCTAAAGATGTACAATCAAGAGCTGCAAGAGCGAAGGCTGCACATCGAGAAACTGAAGGAGGATTTGAAGATGAAGGAGAATCAAGTTGAGGAGGACAGAAACTACATGACCGAGATAATGACCAAATGGATCGCTGAACTGAAAGAGAGTCAAGCTAAGGAGAAAGAGAAAGACGAGGAGATACAGAAGCTGAAATCTACCGAGAAAAAATTGAACAGTGAGCTCAAGAGGTTGCTGGACAAGCAGAAGCATGTGAGGAGCAAATATCAAAAAGCGAAACAGACCGCGGACAATTACAAGGTGTGTATACGAGAACCAGCATTTATCGATTATTTTTCTATATAGGCGTATGACGTGTTCGAAATTTTAGAGATATGCGGAGGAGAATCGGGAGTTTCTGTCGCGTGAATGTAAACGTATCGAGGAAGGATACAAAAAGGCCATCAAAGAAGCACAACCAAAAACTTTTCGGACGCACGACGAGCAGTACGCCACGAAAGCCAAGAAACTTGAGCATCAGCATGCAGAAAAATGAAACAAATGACTGAAGTACAAGATAAATGTTGAAGTACGTACTAAGTATTCTTTAAATATATGCAATAGCTTTCCTCCGGCTAAGATAAAACGGTAGTTACAGAGGCTAGATACCTTCTTCGTCTTTAATTTAAAGCACATTATTGTACAACGGTTTATTAGTGAAGTTTATGTTAGGGACCAATATCGTGTAAGTAAATACAACAATCCGGTAAATTATTTACCGGCGTTTGCTTGCCAATCTCGAGTCTCGACAAAGCGGCGGACGCTAAATGTAGCTCTAAAGCTATAACATCTGAAGTACAATCTAATAATCATAATATATATGATATGCATATTATTAGTCGGTAGGAAGAAATCGTTTTTATATTAACCAGTATCGTACAATAGTGTCTCTATTCTGGAAAATCATCGGGACCG
>JASTWK010001679.1:0-27726 GCA_030770225.1 Temnothorax unifasciatus | reverse complement strand
TTTACCAGATGCTCCGGCCGAATTTCCTGCGCGCGCCCTTGGTCCTCGGGATCTCCCGTGCCTCGGTGCTCACGCTGTCGGACATACCACGCTCTGCCGTGTCACTCTCTTTCCCGCTTCCCTGGTCGTCGCGGTGTTCGTCGATCTCCTGGCCTCCGGCGCACTTTTCTCCGCCGCGTCCTGTTCGTCATCTTGTTCGTCGTGGCCGTCGTCCTTTTCCTCGCTGCCCCCAGGCTCCTCCTCGGTGGCCGATGGCGGGGTCCTCGTTTTCGCGGTGATAACTAGTCTATCACCTTCTATGTCCGCAGTTATGCGGAACGGTATCTGGTTTGCCGGATCCTCGTATTTAACGGAGATTCCGATTGTGACCCTGGCCACGGTGGCTCCCGTTTCCGGATCGCGCACTCTCAGATTGCGACACTCCCCCATGGGGATGCCTTTTGCCTTCTGTAGTCGCGCGATCTTCTGGACGATGATTTTGGCCTTCTCCTTCTCCTCCAGCGACGGTGGTTCCGCTGGACTGGCCAATGCGATTTTTTCGCCCAGGCACATTACCCGCTGAATCGCTTGGCGATCTTCCGCGGCTAGGATGCGCTGGTCCAGTAGTTGGAGGATTGCATCCTCCTTTGCGGCTAGGCTCGGCTGCTGCTGTTCCATCGTTCGTTGGTTGCTCGTTGTGCCGTGTGTGCGGGACACTGTACTCCGAACGATTGTTCGCGTATGTCTCGTCTTGCTCGCCGATGTGCGTCTCACCCCCACTCTTCGGTCTATGGTCCGTTCACGACGGTGGTGGGCTCGCGTAGTACTACGGTGTTTACATTGCCCGCATTCCATGAGTTGTTTACCTATCTTTGTGGCTCGATGTTTATACGTTGTGCCGCATTCTTTTCGGTATACCGGGTGTCTCGATTTGGTGACTCTTGCGTTGGTGTTATAGCTTGCCCGCGAAGTGACCTTGTTGGTGAATCTCCCTCGTTGGTCCCTTTCTCTCCTCAGTGCTCGCACTCTGGCACGCCACCGTAGGGTTCTGGGTTGCGGGGTTCACGCGCGTTGCTCCTTTTGCGTCCTTTTTTACCGTTACTCCCCGTCATTTTCGATGTTCCGGGTGTGTTTTTCTCGCCATTTTCGCGAGTATTTATTTGCTCTACGGTTACCTCGTGGCAAATTATGACGCTCATCTCATGTTCTTCCGTTTGTTTCAGGTCGTCGTGGGACTTATCTTCCTCCATTGGGATGGCTCCTTCGTCAGCTTCCGCCCCGTCCATGTTAACGGATATCTCACGTGGCTGTGGTTCCTCTCCCATCGGAATTGGTTCATCGCGGTTTTCGACATCATCGTCGTCCTCGTCGATGGACATCTCGCTCACTGGGGTAAGTATGGCCATTTTGTCTTGTCGTTTTTATGAACACCTTGCCATCTTCCCTTAGGCTACTCTGCCCTTGGAGTCCTTGGCAAAAGTCCTCGTAGTCGAGTGTGGAGGTGTCACTGTCGTTTGGGTCAACCCACATGGCGTTTATTGTTATCTCTTGGTGTTCCTCCAGCACTTCTATCTCACTACTGTCACTTCGGCTTTGCTCTACCACCGCGTACTCGTTTCGGGTTCGGTCGCGTATCCCCACTCTTTCGATCCCTTGTGCCACCTCTCCGGTAGATTCACCATTCGTATTCGGTGGCCGGTCGCTCTCGCTTTCGGATAGGTTTAGCGGGAATCTGTCGCGCCTATTCGGGTAGTGTCTTCCCCCACTACTGGTATCCCTTCCATCAGAGTCGCTGTCGCTCTCCGTTCGGTCGTGGGCGTGTCCATCCTCTTCTTCGCTCACTTCCGAGTCGTCGGTGGTCCCTTCTTCTTGGGATTCCGGTTCTGGTTCGTATTCGTCGCCTGCGTAGCTCTCGTCATCGTCCGACTCCCCGTCATTCCTGGGTCCGTCATATCGTTCGTCCTCGCGCAGCATGGCCGCCCGGTGTGGCTTCAACCGGCGTGCGTTGAATATTCCCATGTTTGGCCATCCATATCCTCGATCATGTAGGCGTTCGGACGTATTATGCTCTGAACCCGGTATGGTCCCTCGTAACCAGCCGGATTTTCCACGCCAATCCTCGTTTGGCGTCCGCCTTCCGGTGATGTTTCACCCACACGCGCTGTCCTTCGTGGTACGCGGCTGTCCCATGCTTGTCCGCCTGGATTTTCCGCTTGCGTGCTGCTGCCGCTAGGCGTTGTCTCGCCTTTTCGACCTTGTCGGCCCATGGTTGCTGGTTCTCCGGATCTTCTCGGGGAATCAGTACGGGGTCTATCGCGCTAAGGTGGCCGTTTTCGCCGTTATTCAGTTCGATCGGGGTATACCCGTGCGACGCGTGTCTAGTGTGATTAATCACCTCCTCCGCACGGCCAATTTACCCTATGCCACGCATGCTGCCTATGACTTGAATAGGTCCTTATAATCCGCCCTAACTCGCGCATAACGCGTTCAACCGGGTTGGATTGCGGATTGTATGGTGACGTTCGTCTCACCTCGAATCCTTTTTGGTCAGCGAATTCACGCCATCGATCGGCCTTGAATTGGCCGGCATTGTCGGTTAATATCGCCTGTGGGACACCTACTTCCGCGAAGAATCCGTTTTCCAGATTCTGCACTATTGTATCGAGACGCTGGTCTCGCATGGGGAATAGTTTGACGAATTTGGAAAACTGATCCATTACCACCAATACGTATTTATAACCATGATGGGTCGTAGGTAATGGCCCGAAAATGTCTAATGACAATGTTTCGCCCGGTGCCTCAGGCAATCTATAATATTGGGTTCCCACAGTCGGTTTCGTATAATACTTGGTGGCTTGGCACGTTTCGCACGAAGCCACCACGTCGCGCGCTATCCGCGCAAAGTTCGGACCGTCGAAATAGCGTTTCAAGAAGTCGTACGTCTTATCTGTTCCGAAATGGACCAATAACTGGTGCGCGTTTTCGCGCGATTCTCCACGTTTACTCCGCGAGGTAATGCAATTTTTTCCCGTTTTCGCGGTTAATTCTTATTAATCCGCCACGTTCATATACTCTTTCCGGATGGTTCTGTTTTGCTTCTTGGAGCGCTACTTCGCTATCTTGTGCATTTCTAATAACCTCAATCCACGCGTGTGTATCTATTCCCTGATTCTCGTCGCGTATCAAGGCTATCCGTTTGGTTATCTCATTAGTCGCGTCCGCGTTCACTGCCTTTCGCGAGAGCGCGTCTGCTATCTCGTTCTCTCTCCCGGGCAAATGGACTATCTCTAGGTCAAATTCTTGTAGGAACGCGAACCAACGTGCGATTCTTCCGTTGTTTTGTACGCAAGTGCTAAGGAATTTCAAGGCCTGGTGGTCCGTGTGTACGCGCACGTGTCTGCCTAGCAACAACGTGTGCCACTTTCGCAACGCCCATACCAGCGCTAAACATTCTAACTCGGTGACGGTGTAATTATTTTCCGCGCCCTTCAAACTTCGACTCGCGTACCCTATCGTCTGTCGCACTTCCGCGTTCGCGTCTCCGCTGTATTGGTACAGCCTCGCGCCTAGTCCCGTCCGTGCCGCGTCCACGAATATCCCGTAACGCGCGTCTGGTCGAAACAAATATAATTCTGGCGCTTCGCGAAATGCTTGCTTGATGTTTTTAAATGCGTTCTGGCGTTCGGATGTCCATTCGAACTTTTGCCCTTTTTTAAGTAATTCTTCCAACGGCTTGGTCATCCTTGCGAGATTTCTGATGAAACGCCGATCCCAGTTCACCAATCCTAGGAACGACTGTAACTGTTTCTTTGTCCTCGGCCTCTCAAAACCCTCGATCGCCATTCTAGTCTCTTCATTTATCTCGGCCTTAATTTCGTTAAACGTATGTCCTAGAAATTTAATTTCTTCACGCAGGAACTCACATTTGGCTCGGTTTAGTTTAAATCCCGCGCTTTCCAACTTGACAACACCCATTCAAGGTGCATCAAGTGCTCTTCCAATGTGTCGGATGCGATCAGCACATCGTCTAGGTAGACCAGCAGGAACTCCTGGTCTCCCAACGTTCCGTGCATGGCCCTCGTGAATGAAGCACCTGAGGTCTTCAGGCCAAACGGCATACGTTTAAAAACGTACGTCTGCCCGTCGAACATGAATCCGGCGTATTGCATTGATTCCGGTGTTAGTGGAATTTGCCAGAAGGCATTCGTTATGTCCAAGGTCGTGAACCATTTCTTCTTGCCTATGCGCCGAAATACCTCTTCGATGGTTGGTGGTTGAGCATGGTCATTTTTCATCTGTTTGTTGATCTCGCGTGCGTCGAGGCACAGACGAATGTCACCGTTCTTCTTGATAACAACTACCAAGGGATTGACGTACTGTGTCGCTTGTTTTCGTATGATGCCCTTGCTCTCAAGATCCCTGATATAATTCCTGACCCGTTCCATATGGATCTCGGGTATTGGGTACGTTTTCCGTTTATATGGCCTAGTCACGTTCATTTCGATTTTATGCTTATAATTGTTGATTAGACCAATTTCGCCGTTGAACAACTCAGCGTGGTTGTTCAATATTTCTTGCAATTGCGCCTCGGCGTCTTCGCGCCTCATGGCGTTCAATC
The DNA here is from genome assembly GCA_030770225.1 of Temnothorax unifasciatus. Classification (NCBI taxonomy): domain Eukaryota; kingdom Metazoa; phylum Arthropoda; class Insecta; order Hymenoptera; family Formicidae; genus Temnothorax; species Temnothorax unifasciatus. Next base: position 23,129 of record JASTWK010001679.1, on the reverse strand, counting down.
GTATTATGGGGTGTATCGTTTTTCTGAACCTCACGTCGATTTCGTCGTCGCACGCTAATTCCATGCGATATTTGACCAAGAAGTCGATTCCTAATACGATCTCGTATGCCAAATTTTCCACTATGAAGAACTCGTGGGTATATCGTTCGCCTTTATATTGAAAGTTAATGCGCACTTTGCTCGAAATAACGGCCCCTCTTTCGGAGAACGCACCTCTCAGGGTGAATTTTTTTATGGGTAGTAGTTCCATCTCCTCGTCTGCCTCGCGTAGCTGTTGGTAAAACGCACGCGTCATCGCGGTGACTTGCGCCCCCGTATCGATCAAAGCTTTGTCTGGCAACTACCAAACCTCATTTGAATCATCGGCACGTCCGTTTGGTCGTACCGTTTACTCTGCTCCTTCGCCATGTCCTCGTCGAGCTCCTGGACAATCTCGCGCGTCCTGATAATATTCAGTGGACTTTCGCTCCCCGAATTTTCATCCTCTTTGGTTGCTGTATTTGTAATTGCGCAACATGTTTTTTCGTCCGCGCTGTACTGTTCGTCCTCACTCGATTCGACATGATCGCTACCTTCGTCTTGATCGGGTGTCACGGGATCATCCGCGTGACTTACGGCCGTTATCGCCGCCAATTTTCGCCCTTGGTCGCGCGTACTCCCATGACCTTTAGGATACGCCGTCGACTGTTTGGCGTCGTGGCCACGCCTCGCGCCATTCTCGCGCTCGCGCGTGTATTTTGTTGTGTTTCGTTTGCTGTCGTCGTCTCCGCTATCCGGAAGCTCGACGGTGTCGACCGCGCCTCTGCGCCTCGCCTCCGGCGAGTCCGCCCTCCGCCAGCCCGTCGATTTCCTATCCGACGATCGTGCCGCCTGGCTCGCCGTGTCGCGTCTGGTGGAGTTGTTTTGACGTCCTTCACCCCGTCGGTCGTTCGCGCTTCCGCGCTTGGTCGATGTATCGGCCATTTTGTTTGGGTTATTGCCGCGGCCGTACGTTGCTTTATCGTAGCCGCCCTGGTTTGCGCGACGCGCCTCTCCCCGCAGTCGTCGCGTTTCCCTCTCGTTTTCCAACGTGTCCAACATTTCCACCATGTCGTTCACTGTTTTTACAACGGATGGCCTTAATTCCCTGGCCACATCAGCGTCGAAGTGTTCACGCACCGTCTGAACGATCTCCTCGTCCGTCATAGGTGGTAGCAGCGTTTTTGCCTGGCGCGCCACTCCCAACGCGTATTCCGCCATCGACATATTTTCTTCGCTGGCCCTGTACTTGCCGAAATATACGCGCTGTCTAAAGCGCATCTGGGCTTGGCAGCCCCAATATGTCTGTGTGAATAGGCGCTTGATCTCGCATATGACTTCCGCTTGCTGCAGCTCATACCACTGGCTCGCTGCCCCACGCATACAACGTCCAAAGTAATGTAGCTGTTCGTCCTCCGGCACATTTTCGTATATTGCCAGTTTTTCGAACTTTTGCAAGAACCTTATTGGATTCTGCTTATCGCTTTTTCCAAAATATTTCAGCTCGTCGAAAGGGTTTTTTATCCACCCTCCGCGTGGAAGTCTTACCTGCAGCGGTAGCATTTCCATTGGCCCATTATGTCGCTGATGTTCGTCGTCGTAGCTCCGGGAAGCCATTTTTTTCTCGGCTTGGTCGGCCGATAGCTCGCGTATGCTGCGATTGTGATCGGCGAACTCGCGATTCTCGCCCGTCGCTTGTCTCATCTGCTCCAACTGCTCGGTTATGTGTCGCATCATCTCCGCGAATTCGGCGTTTTGTCTTGCTAAAGCCGCCAATGTCGGTACTTCTCTCGCCCGATCGGCATCATTGCTCAAATTCAATACCTGGTCGGCACCTTGGGTTTGGTCCGCCGGTATTCTATTTTCGTCGGCCATTGTATTAACGTCGGTGTTTAGCGTTCTGTTCGCCACCGTTGTTCGGAGTCCGTGCGATCGCGTATGCTGTCCTACCGGGGAATGCTTCAAATTTGGCATCCCCGAAGTCGACTTCGACCGCCGTCCTCCGCCTCGTTTTTGGATTTTGGGACCCGTTTTGTAACTTTATGGTCCTCCCGTTATTTATAATCCGCGCGTTTTGCTCGTTTCTTGAATTCTGCGGAGCGCGCCACACCCATACGTTTCCTTTTCCGCGTTTGTATTAACCGCGCTTTGGTCTGCGTTTCGGTTACGCGTGTAGGTTAACGCACGTTGTTACGACGTTTTCGCGCCTCTCACTGTTTAACTATTCGTTCGCGTTCACACGGGAATTCTCCTTTCGGCCCGATTTTGTTTTCGCACCGCCACTCGCGGTGTCGATTCGGGTAATTGGTTTTGTATAATTTTACGTTTTGCCACTCGATTTGTGGGCTTATTTGACCCCTTTTTACGTTAGCACCGCTCCTACAGTGTAACGGGTGTCTTTGTGTTTCGGAGTATTCGCTCCTTTTTATTTTACTGCTCCGCGCTTCGCGTCGATTCACGCCGAACATCCGTGTCCTCTAACGCGATTGTGTTTCGACCGCCGGATCTGTTGGTCCCGCGATCTCGCGTTATTCGTGGCGCACGTTGTTGCGATATTCGTTGACGCGTGTGCTTTCGTTATTACGCTACTTCGCGCTACAGTTCACCACATTCTCCTTAGCATCTTATAAATTTGGCGTACCGTTTTCGTTTCGCGACCTTTGCTCGACGTTTCGGCTTAAGGCCCGATGGGTCACATCGTACGCTTTGCACGCGAATTGTGTTTGCCACGTTACCTATACCGCGACCTCGCGTCTTACTTCGCACGTCGTTTCACGTTCCCACCGAATTGCTCTTATTCTTTCGCCCGTCTTTTTCTCGGTCTATTCACACGGTTTACGCCCTGCGTTATTCGCACGAAATTTTTCGCAAATATTCGTTGCACGCTATTATTCACTACCGGATTAATCACGTTTCAATTTACGAACTCGGTTATGCTTAAACGAGTCCTGTCACGGTCGCCAATTGTTGCGGTTTGTGTCTCCTTCCCGTGTACCTGGCAAGCATCGGTGCGTTTTTTAGGCGCTACGTTTCCGAGATTACAGGTTCTCGCCAAGTAACGTCGTTCGCTCCTATCTACGTGAAATAATGGTCGCCGCGGCCGTTCCTCACTGTAGCCGTACGGAAGTGTGATTTCCTAACAATCAACAATCTTAGTGTCACCGACACGGTCGCCACTCGGTTTTTCCCGTTCACCGAGAACGGATTCGTTAATCGCGATCTATTCAGAATACGCCGTACCCTTACTGATTCCCCTTTTACCCTTTTTGTTGCAGATTTACCCCGGATGTCGCCGGATCTCGGATCGCCGCTTCTGGACCACGCTACAGGGCTCCGGCTGTGCACCGCCGTTCCTCGTCCCTGGATCGTCGCTGGACCTTGGGTGGATCTCCCCGGACATACGTAGGACCGCCAACCGGTAAGTATCAGGATCAGGTAAGATTATGAAGGTAAGTAATTTCTCACTGACTCGACTCTGAATTTGTTTTAGGTAAAAATTATAGTATATTTTCCTTTTCAGAAGTACAAGTTTCAAAGTTTTCACGCGACTATCGCGGGATATTCGTCCCCTGGTTACGCAACGCAAGACTCTAAGTCAACTAAGAACGCAGATTGTGATATCTCGATGGTTGGCTGAGGAACGAATTCCTCGAGAGGGTCTCGTTCCTCCCTTTTATACCCTACGGCGTTATACCCTGCCCCGGGGTAGCCACGCCCCTGGCAACCAATGTTCGTCGTCCGCGTTCGGAATCCGACTTCCGCATTCCGCATCCCCGCATCTGGTCGCCATATGCGGGCGCGCAAACACAGCCATAAATTCGTCAGACTTTGACAGATACCTGGCTTCCGCATACCTTCCAGAACGTTCTTGTTGCCATGCGAAACTCACTTCCTTAGTTCGAGAACTTTCGTTGTTAGTCATACTAATTAGTTTTAATTATGATTTTCTTGGGAAGTGTGTCTCGCATTTACATTTAAGGCTCATCGTGACTCGCATTCGCCGCCTCCCGCGGTGGGATCACTTTTCTGCGCCTTTTTAGCGTGGTCATGCTCGCGCCGTTCCTGTTTGGTATTTCCGGATTTTTTCGATTGGGATAATAAATTTTCGACTCCCCTTTTCGGACCACCCGGTTTTCCGTTGCGTCGGATGCTTGGTTTGGCCGCTGCTCAGGCCATCCGTATGTTCGCACGTTTCGCGTGTCCGCATGCCCTGATGGGGCCTATTCTGTCGATTGCATGGTTGGCCATGCTCCCGGCGCTTCCACCTGTCGGATTGTGGATTTGTTCGTCGTATCCTTTTATCTGCTCTATTTTAGCTCGATTCGCGCTGGTACCTGACCCCTGGGTCCCTCCGTTTGCTTGGGACACTGGCCATGGTTCCATGGTCCGTTCCCGCGTTCGCGTGGTTCGCCTTGCCGCGGCCGGTACGCCAGGCACTTATCTCGCGCGCAGTCAATGGTCTAGCCCGCCGTTTCGAACTACCGTCGGTAAGTGCGTTTCCTTCTTCCCGAGGGAAACTTACCATGGTGATCGGGGTTACCATATGTGATAAATTTGCGTAATTATTGAGTCATGATAACTAGGTAATCGCCCTTTTATTCGGGTCTTTTTTATCGAGAATATTTATACGGTAAAAGGGCGGTTTCGCAACTAAAAGAAAACATACTACTTAATAGAAAACAAAATGTGTAGTGTCCTTTTTATTTTGACACATTTAACTCGCGCTATATTTTCAACACTCCGCATTTCTCGCGGTTAACCAAATAATGTTATTGCTCAGCACTTAAACTCCGGCGCGACCATTGCAACAAATTGGGATTTTCCCAAAGAAAAACTTAATTTCTATGTGACGCGGCACTAAACCAACATAAAAAATAAACTTAAATTTGAATTATTAACGCTTAACCTAGGTCCTCTTACGTCTAAGTGTCTTTTATTTACACGCTGGTCCGGATACGCTCTCCGTCCAGCAACGCCGCTCTCTTCGTCTCATCGAGGGAGTAAATGTATCCGGGCTCCAATCCCGGCACCTTCCGGAACGTTCGCTTCTCCAACGTCTCGATTGCTGCTATTCTCGGCGGGCACCTCTCCTTGTTGTCTGGGAGGCGCGAGTCAGCCGTCGGTCTCAGTACCGACCGGGCTAGTCTATTAGGGGCTGGTTCCCACCTCTTGGTTCCCGTAGTACCAACCGGGCTAGTCTATCAGGGGGTGGTTCCCACCTCTTGGTTCCCGTAGTACCGATCGGGCTAGTTAGTCAGGGGGCGGTTTTTGCCCTTTGGTTCCCGTAGTACCGACCGGGCTAGTCAATCAGGGGGCGGTTCCGGCCCCTTGGTTCCCGTAGTACCGATTGGGCTAGTCAATCAGCGGGCGGTTCCCGCCCCTTGGTTCCCGTAGTACCGACCGGGCTAGTCAATCAGTGGGCGGTTCCCGCTACGTGGTTCCCGTAGTACCGACCGGGCTAGTCAATCAGTGAGCGGTTCCCGCTACGTGGTTCCCGTAGTACCGACCGGGCTAGTCTATTAGGGGGTGGTTCCCACCTCTTGGTTCCCGTAGTACCTGTAGCCGTACGGAGGTGTGATATTCTAACAATTAACAATCTTAGTGTCACCGACACGGTCGCCACTCGGTTTTTCCCGTTTACCGAGAACGGATTCATTAACCGCGATCCATTCGGAATACGCCGTACCCTTACTGATTCCCCTTTTACCCCTTTTGTTGCAGATTTACCCCGGATGTCGCCGGATCTCGGATCACCGCTTCTGGACCACGCCGCAGGGCTCCGACTGTGCACCGCCGTTTCTCGTCCCTGGATCGTCGCTGGGCCTTGGATGGATCTCCCCGGACATACGTAGGACCGCCAACCGGTAAGTATCAGGATCAGGTAAGATTATGAAGGTAAGTAATTTCTCACTGACTCGACTCTGAATTTGTTTTAGGTAAAATTATAGTATATTTTCCTTTTCAGAAGTACAAGTTTCAAAGTTTTCACGCGACTATCGCGGGATATTCGTCCCCTGGTTACGCAACGCAAGACTCTAAGTCAACTAAGAACGCAGATTGTGATATCTCGATGGTTGGCTGAGGAACGAATTCCTCGAGAGGGTCTCGTTCCTCCCTTTTATACCCTACGGCGTTATACCCTGCCCCGGGGTAGCCACGCCCCTGGCAACCAATGTTCGTCGTCCGCGTTCGGAATCCGACTTCCGCATTCCGCATCCCCGCATCTGGTCGCCATATGCGGGCGCGCAAACACAGCCATAAATTCGTCAGACTTTGACAGATACCTGGCTTCCGCATACCTTCCAGAACGTTCTTGTTGCCATGCGAAACTCACTTCCTTAGTTCGAGAACTTTCGTTGTTAGTCATACTAATTAGTTTTAATTATGATTTTCTTGGGAAGTGTGTCTCGCATTTACATTTAAGGCTCATCGTGACTCGCATTCGCCGCCTCCCGCGGTGGGATCACTTTTCTGCGCCTTTTTAGCGTGGTCATGCTCGCGCCGTTCCTGTTTGGTATTTCCGGATTTTTTCGATTGGGATAATAAATTTTCGACTCCCCTTTTCGGACCACCCGGTTTTCCGTTGCGTCGGATGCTTGGTTTGGCCGCTGCTCAGGCCATCCGTATGTTCGCACGTTTCGCGTGTCCGCATGCCCTGATGGGGCCTATTCTGTCGATTGCATGGTTGGCCATGCTCCCGGCGCTTCCACCTGTCGGATTGTGGATTTGTTCGTCGTATCCTTTTATCTGCTCTATTTTAGCTCGATTCGCGCTGGTACCTGACCCCTGGGTCCCTCCGTTTGCTTGGGACACTGGCCATGGTTCCATGGTCCGTTCCCGCGTTCGCGTGGTTCGCCTTGCCGCGGCCGGTACGCCAGGCACTTATCTCGCGCGCAGTCAATGGTCTAGCCCGCCGTTTCGAACTACCGTCGGTAAGTGCGTTTCCTTCTTCCCGAGGGAAACTTACCATGGTGATCGGGGTTACCATATGTGATAAATTTGCGTAATTATTGAGTCATGATAACTAGGTAATCGCCCTTTTATTCGGGTCTTTTTTATCGAGAATATTTATACGGTAAAAGGGCGGTTTCGCAACTAAAAGAAAACATACTACTTAATAGAAAACAAAATGTGTAGTGTCCTTTTTATTTTGACACATTTAACTCGCGCTATATTTTCAACACTCCGCATTTCTCGCGGTTAACCAAATAATGTTATTGCTCAGCACTTAAACTCCGGCGCGACCATTGCAACAAATTGGGATTTTCCCAAAGAAAAACTTAATTTCTATGTGACGCGGCACTAAACCAACATAAAAAATAAACTTAAATTTGAATTATTAACGCTTAACCTAGGTCCTCTTACGTCTAAGTGTCTTTTATTTACACGCTGGTCCGGATACGCTCTCCGTCCATCAACGCCGCTCTCTTCGTCTCATCGAGGGAGTAAATGTATCCGGGCTCCAATCCCGGCACCTTCCGGAATGTTCGCCTCTCCAACGTCTCGATTGCTGCTATTCTCGGCGGGCACCTCTCCTTGTTGTCTGGGAGGCGCGAGTCAGCCGTCGGTCTCATTCTCCCCGTCAGCGGGGTATAGCGCGGTCCGCGCGAGTCCTCGCTACCGCCCAATTTTGAGGCCGTTCGGCGTCTCGCCTCTCGTTCGTGGCGTGACTCCCTCCTTACGGCCAGGTCCTCCTCGTGTTCTATCGAGAACACCTGGCTGATCCTGCCGTATGCTTCCTTTTTCGCCCGTCGGTTGGAGGTCTTCCTGGCGGTTGTTGTCGTGACCGTCACCTCGTGACGTGTGGTATGCGAGACAACCGCCCTCTCTTCGTCCTCGCTGGAGTCGGAGTCTGTGGATTCGATCCAGCGTGCTCTCCTTTTTCCTCCCCGTTTTCCGGTGCTTGTGCCTGGTATGGATGGGTCAGCCTCAATTACCAGATGCTCCGGCCGAATTTCCTTGCGCGCGCCCTTGGTCCTCGGGATCTCCCGTGCCTCGGTGCTCACGCTGTCGGACATACCACGCTCTGCCGTGTCACTCTCTTTCCCGCTTCCCTGGTCGTCGCGGTGTTCGTCGATCTCCTGGCCCTCCGGCGCACTTTTCTCCGCCGCGTCCTGTTCGTCATCTTGTTCGTCGTGGCCGTCGTCCTTTTCCTCGCTGCCCCCAGGCTCCTCCTCGGTGGCCGATGGCGGGGTCCTCGTTTTCGCGGTGATAACTAGTCTATCACCTTCTATGTCCGCAGTTATGCGGAACGGTATCTGGTTTGCCGGATCCTCGTATTTAACGGAGATTCCGATTGTGACCCTGGCCACGGTGGCTCCCGTTTCCGGATCGCGCACTCTCAGATTGCGACACTCCCCCATGGGGATGCCTTTTGCCTTCTGTAGTCGCGCGATCTTCTGGACGATGATTTTGGCCTTCTCCTTCTCCTCCAGCGACGGTGGTTCCGCTGGACTGGCCAATGCGATTTTTTCGCCCAGGCACATTACCCGCTGAATCGCTTGGCGATCTTCCGCGGCTAGGATGCGCTGGTCCAGTAGTTGGAGGATTGCATCCTCCTTTGCGGCTAGGCTCGGCTGCTGCTGTTCCATCGTTCGTTGGTTGCTCGTTGTGCCGTGTGTGCGGGACACTGTACTCCGAACGATTGTTCGCGTATGTCTCGTCTTGCTCGCCGATGTGCGTCTCACTTCCACTCTTCGGTCTATGGTCCGTTCACGACGGTGGTGGGCTCGCGTAGTACTACGGTGTTTACATTGCCCGCATTCCATGAGTTGTTTACCTATCTTTGTGGCTCGATGTTTATACGTTGTGCCGCATTCTTTTCGGTATACCGGGTGTCTCGATTTGGTGACTCTTGCGTTGGTGTTATAGCTTGCCCGCGAAGTGACCTTGTTGGTGAATCTCCCTCGTTGGTCCCTTTCTCTCCTCAGTGCTCGCACTCTGGCACGCCACCGTAGGGTTCTGGGGTTGCGGGGTTCACGCGCGTTGCTCCTTTTGCGTCCTTTTTTACCGTTACTCCCCGTCATTTTCGATGTTCCGGGTGTGTTTTTCTCGCCATTTTCGCGAGTATTTATTTGCTCTACGGTTACCTCGTGGCAAATTATGACGCTCATCTCATGTTCTTCCGTTTGTTTCAGGTCGTCGTGGGACTTATCTTCCTCCATTGGGATGGCTCCTTCGTCAGCTTCCGCCCCGTCCATGTTAACGGATATCTCACGTGGCTGTGGTTCCTCTCCCATCGGAATTGGTTCATCGCGGTTTTCGACATCATCGTCGTCCTCGTCGATGGACATCTCGCTCACTGGGGTAAGTACGCCATTTTGTCTTGTCGTTTTTATGAACACCTTGCCATCTTCCCTTAGGCTACTCTGCCCTTGGAGTCCTTGGCAAAAGTCCTCGTAGTCGAGTGTGGAGGTGTCACTGTCGTTTGGGTCAACCCACATGGCGTTTATTGTTATCTCTTGGTGTTCCTCCAGCACTTCTATCTCACTACTGTCACTTCGGCTTTGCTCTACCACCGCGTACTCGTTTCGGGTTCGGTCGCGTATCCCCACTCTTTCGATCCCTTGTGCCACCTCTCCGGTAGATTCACCATTCGTATTCGGTGGCCGGTCGCTCTCGCTTTCGGATAGGTTTAGCGGGAATCTGTCGCGCCTATTCGGGTAGTGTCTTCCCCCACTACTGGTATCCCTTCCATCAGAGTCGCTGTCGCTCTCCGTTCGGTCGTGGGCGTGTCCATCCTCTTCTTCGCTCACTTCCGAGTCGTCGGTGGTCCCTTCTTCTTGGGATTCCGGTTCTGGTTCGTATTCGTCGCCTGCGTAGCTGTCGTCATCGTCCGACTCCCCGTCATTCCTGGGTCCGTCATTCTCGTCACGCCCCTCGTCGTAGCCCTCGTCTTCATATCGTTCGTCCTCGCGCAGCATGGCCGCCCGGTGTGGCTTCAACCGGCGTGCGTTGAATATTCCCATGGTTTGGCCATCCATATCCTCGATCATGTAGGCGTTCGGACGTATTATGCTCTGAACCCGGTATGGTCCCTCGTACACCAGCCGGATTTTCCACGCCAATCCTCGTTTGGCGTCCGCCTTCCGGTGATGTTTCACCCACACGCGCTGTCCTTCGTGGTACGCGGCTGTCCCATGCTTGTCCGCCTGGATTTTCCGCTTGCGTGCTGCTGCCGCTAGGCGTTGTCTCGCCTTTTCGACCTTGTCGGCCCATGGTTGCTGGTTCTCCGGATCTTCTCGGGGAATCAGTACGGGGTCTATCGCGCTAAGGTGGCCGTTTTCGCCGTTATTCAGTTCGATCGGGGTATACCCGTGCGACGCGTGTCTAGTGTGATTAATCACCTCCTCCGCACGGCCAATTACCCTATGCCACGCATGCTGCCTATGACTTGAATAGGTCCTTATAATCCGCCCTAACTCGCGCATAACGCGTTCAACCGGGTTGGATTGCGGATTGTATGGTGACGTTCGTCTCACCTCGAATCCTTTTTGGTCAGCGAATTCACGCCATCGATCGGCCTTGAATTGGCCGGCATTGTCGGTTAATATCGCCTGTGGGACACCTACTTCCGCGAAGAATCCGTTTTCCAGATTCTGCACTATTGTATCGAGACGCTGGTCTCGCATGGGGAATAGTTTGACGAATTTGGAAAACTGATCCATTACCACCAATACGTATTTATAACCATGATGGGTCGTAGGTAATGGCCCGAAAATGTCTAATGACAATGTTTCGCCCGGTGCCTCAGGCAATCTATAATATTGGGTTCCCACAGTCGGTTTCGTATAATACTTGGTGGCTTGGCACGTTTCGCACGAAGCCACCACGTCGCGCGCTATCCGCGCAAAGTTCGGACCGTCGAAATAGCGTTTCAAGAAGTCGTACGTCTTATCTGTTCCGAAATGGACTAATAACTGGTGAGCGTTTCGCGCGATCCTCCACGTTACTCCGCGGGGTAATGCAATTTTTTCCCCGTTTTCGCGGTTAATTCTTATCAATCCGCCACGTTCATATACTCTTTCCGGATGGTTCTGTTTTGCTTCTTGGAGCGCTACTTCGCTATCTTGTGCATTTCTAATAACCTCAATCCACGCGTGTGTATCTATTCCCTGATTCTCGTCGCGTATCAAGGCTATCCGTTTGGTTATCTCATTAGTCGCGTCCGCGTTCACTGCCTTTCGCGAGAGCGCGTCTGCTATCTCGTTCTCTCTCCCGGGCAAATGGACTATCTCTAGGTCAAATTCTTGTAGGAACGCGAACCAACGTGCGATTCTTCCGTTGTTTTGTACGCAAGTGCTAAGGAATTTCAAGGCCTGGTGGTCTGTGTGTACGCGCACGTGTCTGCCTAGCAACAACGTGTGCCACTTTCGCAACGCCCATACCAGCGCTAAACATTCTAACTCGGTGACGGTGTAATTATTTTCCGCGCCCTTCAAACTTCGACTCGCGTACCCTATCGTCTGTCGCACTTCCGCGTTCGCGTCTCCGCTGTATTGGTACAGCCTCGCCCCTAGTCCCGTCCGTGCCGCGTCCACGAATATCCCGTAACGCGCGTCTGGTCGAAACAAATATAATTCTGGCGCTTCGCGAAATGCTTGCTTGATGTTTTTAAATGCGTTCTGGCGTTCGGATGTCCATTCGAACTTTTGCCCTTTTTTAAGTAATTCTTCCAACGGCTTGGTCATCCTTGCGAGATTTCTGATGAAACGCCGATCCCAGTTCACCAATCCTAGGAACGACTGTAACTGTTTCTTTGTCCTCGGCCTCTCAAAACCCTCGATCGCCATTCTAGTCTCTTCATTTATCTCGGCCTTAATTTCGTTAAACGTATGTCCTAGAAATTTAATTTCTTCACGCAGGAACTCACATTTGGCTCGGTTTAGTTTAAATCCCGCGCTTTCCAACTTTGACAACACCCATTCAAGGTGCATCAAGTGCTCTTCCAATGTGTCGGATGCGATCAGCACATCGTCCAGGTAGACCAGCAGGAACTCCTGGTCCCCCAACGTTCCGTGCATGGCCCTCGTGAATGAAGCACCTGAGGTCTTCAGGCCAAACGGCATACGTTTAAAAACGTACGTCTGCCCGTCGAACATGAATCCGGCGTATTGCATTGATTCCGGTGTTAGTGGAATTTGCCAGAAGGCATTCGTTATGTCCAAGGTCGTGAACCATTTCTTCTTGCCTATGCGCCGAAATACCTCTTCGATGGTTGGTGGTTGAGCATGGTCATTTTTCATCTGTTTGTTGATCTCGCGTGCGTCGAGGCACAGACGAATGTCACCGTTCTTCTTGATAACAACTACCAAGGGATTGACGTACTGTGTCGCTTGTTTTCGTATGATGCCCTTGCTCTCAAGATCCCTGATATAATTCCTGACCCGTTCCATATGGATCTCGGGTATTGGGTACGTTTTCCGTTTATATGGCCTAGTCACGTTCATTTCGATTTTATGCTTATAATTGTTGATTAGACCAATTTCGCCGTTGAACAACTCAGCGTGGTTGTTCAATATTTCTTGCAATTGCGCCTCGGCGTCTTCGCGCCTCATGGCGTTCAATCGTATTATGGGGTGTATCGTTTTTCTGAACCTCACGTCGATTTCGTCGTCGCACGCTAATTCCATGCGATATTTGACCAAGAAGTCGATTCCTAATACGATCTCGTATGCCAAATTTTCCACTATGAAGAACTCGTGGGTATATCGTTCGCCTTTATATTGAAAGTTAATGCGCACTTTGCTCGAAATAACGGCCCCTCTTTCGGAGAACGCACCTCTCAGGGTGAATTTTTTTATGGGTAGTAGTTCCATTTCCTCGTCTGCCTCGCGTAGTTGTTGGTAAAACGCACGCGTTATCGCGGTGACTTGCGCCCCCGTATCGATCAAAGCTTTTGTCTGGCAACTACCAAACCTCATTTGAATCATCGGCACGTCCGTTTGGTCGTACCGTTTACTCTGCTCCTTCGCCATGTCCTCGTCGAGCTCCTGGACAATCTCGCGCGTCCTGATAATATTCAGTGGACTTTCGCTCCCCGAATTTTCATCCTCTTTGGTTGCTGTATTTGTAATTGCGCAACATGTTTTTTCGTCCGCGCTGTACTGTTCGTCCTCACTCGATTCGACATGATCGCTACCTTCGTCTTGATCGGGTGTCACGGGATCATCCGCGTGACTTACGGCCGTTATCGCCGCCAATTTTCGCCCTTGGTCGCGCGTACTCCCATGACCTTTAGGATACGCCGTCGACTGTTTGGCGTCGTGGCCACGCCTCGCGCCATTCTCGCGCTCGCGCGTGTATTTTGTTGTGTTTCGTTTGCTGTCGTCGTCTCCGCTATCCGGAAGCTCGACGGTGTCGACCGCGCCTCTGCGCCTCGCCTCCGGCGAGTCCGCCCTCCGCCAGCCCGTCGATTTCCTATCCGACGATCGTGCCGCCTGGCTCGCCGTGTCGCGTCTGGTGGAGTTGTTTTGACGTCCTTCACCCCGTCGGTCGTTCGCGCTTCCGCGCTTGGTCGATGTATCGGCCATTTTGTTTGGGTTATTGCCGCGGCCGTACGTTGCTTTATCGTAGCCGCCCTGGTTTGCGCGACGCGCCTCTCCCCGCAGTCGTCGCGTTTCCCTCTCGTTTTCCAACGTGTCCAACATTTCCACCATGTCGTTCACTGTTTTTACAACGGATGGCCTTAATTCCCTGGCCACATCAGCGTCGAAGTGTTCACGCACCGTCTGAACGATCTCCTCGTCCGTCATAGGTGGTAGCAGCGTTTTTGCCTGGCGCGCCACTCCCAACGCGTATTCCGCCATCGACATATTTTCTTCGCTGGCCCTGTACTTGCCGAAATATACGCGCTGTCTAAAGCGCATCTGGGCTTGGCAGCCCCAATATGTCTGTGTGAATAGGCGCTTGATCTCGCATATGTCTTCCGCTTGCTGCAGCTCATACCACTGGCTCGCTGCCCCACGCATACAACGTCCAAAGTAATGTAGCTGTTCGTCCTCCGGCACATTTTCGTATATTGCCAGTTTTTCGAACTTTTGCAAGAACCTTATTGGATTCTGCTTATCGCTTTTCCAAAATATTTCAGCTCGTCGAAAGGGTTTTTTATCCACCCTCCGCGTGGAAGTCTTACCTGCAGCGGTAGCATTTCCATTGGCCCATTATGTCGCTGATGTTCGTCGTCGTAGCTCCGGGAAGCCATTTTTTTCTCGGCTTGGTCGGCCGATAGCTCGCGTATGCTGCGATTGTGATCGGCGAACTCGCGATTCTCGCCCGTCGCTTGTCTCATCTGCTCCAACTGCTCGGTTATGTGTCGCATCATCTCCGCGAATTCGGCGTTTTGTCTTGCTAAAGCCGCCAATGTCGGTACTTCTCTCGCCCGATCGGCATCATTGCTCAAATTCAATACCTGGTCGGCACCTTGGGTTTGGTCCGCCGGTATTCTATTTTCGTCGGCCATTGTATTAACGTCGGTGTTTAGCGTTCTGTTCGCCACCGTTGTTCGGAGTCCGTGCGATCGCGTATGCTGTCCTACCGGGGAATGCTTCAAATTTGGCATCCCCGATGTCGATTTCGACCGCCGTCCTCCGCCTCGTTTTTGTATTTTGGGACCCGTTTTGTAACTTTATGGTCCTTCCAAGTTTTATAATCCGCACGCTTTGCTCGTTTCTTGAATTCTGTGGAGCGCGCAACGCCCATACGTTTCCTTTCCGCGTTTGTTTAACCGCGCTTTGGTCTGCGTTTCGGTTACGCGTGTAGGTTAACGCATGTTGTTACGACGTTTTCGCGCCTCTCACTGTTTACCTATTCGTTCGCGTTTACACGGGAATTCACCTTTCGGCCCGATTTGTTTTTCGCACCGCCACTCGTGGTGTCGATTCGGGTAATTGGTTTTGAATAATTTTACGTTTTGCCACTCGATTTGTGGGCTTATTTGACCCCCTTTTACGTTAGCACCGCTCCTACAGTGTAACGGGTGTCTTTGTGTTTCGGAGTATTCGCTCCTTTTTATTTTACTGCTCCGCGCTTCGCGTCGATTCACGCCGAACACCCGTGTCCCCCTAACGCGATTGTGTTTCGACCGCCGATCTGTTGGTCCCGCGATCTCGCGTTATTCGTGGCGCACGTTGTTGCGATATTCGTTGACGCGTGTGCTTTCGTTATTACGCTACTTCGCGCTACAGTTCACCACATTCTCCTTAGCATCTTATAAATTTGGCGTACCGTTTTCGTTTCGCGACCTTGCTCGACGTTTCGGCTTAAGGCCCGATGGGTCACATCGTACGCTTTGCACGCGAATTGTGTTTGCCACGTTACCTATACCGCGACCTCGCGTCTTACTTCGCACGTCGTTTCACGTTCCTGTAGCCGTACGGAGGTGTGATATTCTAACAATTAACAATCTTAGTGTCACCGACACGGTCGCCACTCGGTTTTTCCCGTTACCGAGAACGGATTCATTAACCGCGATCCATTCGGAATACGCCGTACCCTTACTGATTCCCCTTTTACCCCTTTGTTGCAGATTTACCCCGATGTCGCCGGATCTCGGATCACCGCTTCTGGACCACGCCGCAGGGCTCCGACTGTGCACCGCCGTTTCTCGTCCCTGGATCGTCGCTGGGCCTTGGATGGATCTCCCGGACATACGTAGGACCGCCAACCGGTAAGTATCAGGATCAGGTAAGATTATGAAGGTAAGTAATTTCTCACTGACTCGACTCTGAATTTGTTTTAGGTAAAAAATATAGTATATTTTCCTTTCAGAAGTACAAGTTTCAAAGTTTTCACGCGACTATCGCGGGATATTCGTCCCCTGGTTACGCAACGCAAGACTCTAAGTCAACTAAGAACGCAGATTGTGATATCTCGATGGTTGGCTGAGGAACGAATTCCTCGAGAGGGTCTCGTTCCTCCCTTTTATACCCTACGGCGTTATACCCTGCCCCGGGGTAGCCACGCCCCTGGCAACCAATGTTCGTCGTCCGCGTTCGGAATCCGACTTCCGCATTCCGCATCCCCGCATCTGGTCGCCATATGCGGGCGCGCAAACACAGCCATAAATTCGTCAGACTTTGACAGATACCTGGCTTCCGCATACCTTCCAGAACGTTCTTGTTGCCATGCGAAACTCACTTCCTTAGTTCGAGAACTTTCGTTGTTAGTCATACTAATTAGTTTTAATTATGATTTTCTTGGGAAGTGTGTCTCGCATTTACATTTAAGGCTCATCGTGACTCGCATTCGCCGCCTCCCGCGGTGGGATCACTTTTCTGCGCCTTTTTAGCGTGGTCATGCTCGCGCCGTTCCTGTTTGGTATTTCCGGATTTTTTCGATTGGGATAATAAATTTTCGACTCCCCTTTCGGACCACCCGGTTTTCCGTTGCGTCGGATGCTTGGTTTGGCCGCTGCTCAGGCCATCCGTATGTTCGCACGTTTCGCGTGTCCGCATGCCCTGATGGGGCCTATTCTGTCGATTGCATGGTTGGCCATGCTCCCGGCGCTTCCACCTGTCGGATTGTGGATTTGTTCGTCGTATCCTTTTATCTGCTCTATTTTAGCTCGATTCGCGCTGGTACCTGACCCCTGGGTCCCTCCGTTTGCTTGGGACACTGGCCATGGTTCCATGGTCCGTTCCCGCGTTCGCGTGGTTCGCCTTGCCGCGGCCGGTACGCCAGGCACTTATCTCGCGCGCAGTCAATGGTCTAGCCCGCCGTTTCGAACTACCGTCGGTAGTGCGTTTCCTTCTTTCCCGAGGGAAACTTACCATGGTGATCGGGGTTACCATATGTGATAAATTTGCGTAATTATTGCGTCATGATAACTAGGTAATCGCCCTTTTATTCGGGTCTTTTTATCGAGAATATTTATACGGTAAAAGGGCGGTTTCGCAACTAAAAGAAAACATACTACTTAATAGAAAACAAAATGTGTAGTGTCCTTTTTATTTGACACATTTAACTCGCGCTATATTTTCAACACTCCGCATTTTCCGCGGTTAACCAAATAATGTTATTGCTCAGCACTTAAACTCCGGCGCGACCATTGCAACAAATTGGGATTTTCCCAAAGAAAAACTTAATTTCTATGTGACGCGGCACTAAACCAACATAAAAAATAAACTTAAATTTGAATTATTAACGCTTAACCTAGGTCCTCTTACGTCTAAGTGTCTTTTATTTACACGCTGGTCCGGATACGCTCTCCGTCCATCAACGCCGCTCTCTTCGTCTCATCGAGGGAGTAAATGTATCCGGGCTCCATATCCCGGCACCTTCCGGAATGTTCGCTTCTCCAACGTCTCGATTGCTGCTATTCTCGGCGGGCACCTCTCCTTGTTGTCTGGGAGGCGCGAGTCAGCCGTCGGTCTCATTCTCCCCGTCAGCGGGGGTATAGCGCGGTCCCGCGCGAGTCCTCGCTACCGCCCAATTTTGAGGCCGTTCGGCGTCTCGCCTCTCGTTCGGTGGCGTGACTCCCTCCTTACGGCCAGGTCCTCCTCGTGTTCTATCGAGAACACCTGGCTGATCCTGCCGTATGCTTCCTTTTTTGCCCGTCGGTTGGAGGTCTTCCTGGCGGTTGTTGTCGTGACCGTCACCTCGTGACGTGTGGGTATGCGAGACAAACGCCCCTCTCTTCGTCCTCGCTGGAGTCGGAGTCTGTGGATTCGATCCAGCGTGCTCTCCTTTTTCCTCCCCGTTTTCCGGTGCTTGTGCCTGGTATGGATGGGTCAGCCTCAATTACCAGATGCTCCGGCCGAATTTCCTTGCGCGCGCCCTTGGTCCTCGGGATCTCCCGTGCCTCGGTGCTCACGCTGTCGGACATACCACGCTCTGCCGTGTCACTCTCTTTCCCCGCTTCCCTGGTCGTCGCGGTGTTCGTCGATCTCCTGGCCCTCCGGCGCACTTTTCTCCGCCGCGTCCTGTTCGTCATCTTGTTCGTCGTGGCCGTCGTCCTTTTCCTCGCTGCCCCAGGCTCCTCCTCGGTGGCCGATGGCGGGGTCCTCGTTTTCGCGGTGATAACTAGTCTATCACCTTCTATGTCCGCAGTTATGCGGAACGGTATCTGGTTTGCCGGATCCTCGTATTTAACGGAGATTCCGATTGTGGACCCTGGCCACGGTGGCTCCCGTTTCCGGATCGCGCACTCTCAGATTGCGACACTCCCCCATGGGGATGCCTTTTGCCTTCTGTAGTCGCGCGATCTTCTGGACGATGATTTTGGCCTTCTCCTTCTCCTCCAGCGACGGTGGTTCCGCTGGACTGGCCAATGCGATTTTTTCGCCCAGGCACAATTACCCGCTGAATCGCTGGCGATCTTCCGCGGCTAGGATGCGCTGGTCCAGTAGTTGGAGGATTGCATCCTCCTTTGGCGGCTAGGCTCGGCTGCGGCTGTTCCATCGTTCGTTGGTTGCTCGTTGTGCCGTGTGTGCGGGACACTGTACTCCGAACGATTGTTCGCGTATGGTCTCGTTTGCTCGCCGATGTGCGTCTCACCCCCACTCTTCGGTCTATGGTCCGTTCACGGACGGTGGTGGGCTCGCGTAGTACTACGGTGTTTTACATTGCCGCATTCCATGAGTTGTTTACCTATCTTTGTGGCTCGATGTTTATACGTTGTGCCGCATTCTTTTCGGTATACCGGGTGTCTCGATTTGGTGACTCTTGCGTTTGGTGTTATAGCTTGCCCGCGAAGTGACCTTGTTGGTGAATCTCCCTCGTTGGTCCCTTTCTCTCCTCAGTGCTCGCACTCTGGCACGCCACCGTAGGGTTCTGGGGTTTGCGGGGTTCACGCGCGTTGCTCCTTTTGCGTCCTTTTTTTACGTACTCCCGTCATTTTCGATGTTTCCGGGTGTGTTTTTCTCGCCATTTTCGCGAGTATTTATTTGCTCTACGGTTACCTCGTGGCAAATTATGACGCTCATCTCATGTTCTTCCGTTTGTTTCAGGTCGTCGTGGGACTTATCTTCCTCCATTGGGATTGGCTCCTTCGTCAGCTTCCGCCCCGTCCATGTTAACGGATATCTCACGTGGCTGTGGTTCCTCTCCATCGGAATTGGTTCATCGCGGTTTTTCGACATCATCGTCGTCCTCGTCGATGGACATCTCGCTCACTGGGGTAAGTACGGCCATTTTGTCTTGTCGTTTTTATGAAACACTTGCCATCTTCCCTTAGGCTACTCTGCCCTTGGAGTCCTTGGCAAAAGTCCTCGTAGTCGAGTGTGGAGGTGTCACTGTCGTTTGGGTCAAACCCACATGGCGTTTATTGTTATCTCTTGGTGTTCCTCCAAGCACTTCTATCTCACTACTGTCACTTTCGGCTTGCTCTACCACCGCGTACTCGTTTCGGGTTCGGTTCGCGTATCCCCCACTCTTTCGATCCCTTGTGCCACCTCTCCGGGTAGATTCACCATTTCGTATTCGGTGGCCGGTCGCTCTCGCTTTCGGATAGGTTTAGCGGGAATCTGTCGCGCCTATTCGGGTAGTGTCTTCCCCCCACTACTGGTCATCCCTTCCATCAGAGTCGCTGTCGCTCTCCGTTCGGTCGTGGGCGTGTCCATCCTCTTCTTCGCTCACTTCCGAGTCGTCGGTGGTCCCTTCTCTTGGGATTCCGGTTCTGGTTCGTATTCGTCGCCTGCGTAGCTCTCTCGTAATCGTCCGACGCCCCGTCATTCCTGGGTCCGTCATTCTCGGTCACGCCCCTCGTCGTAGCCCTCGTCTTCATATTCGTTCGTCCTCGCGCAGCATGGCCGCCCGGTGTGGCTTCAAACCGGCGTGCGTTGAATATTCCCATGGTTTGGCCATCCATATCCCTCGATCATGTAGGCGTTCGGACGTATTATGCTCTGAACCCGGTATGGTCCCTCGTACACCAGCCGGATTTTCCACGCCAATCCTCGTTTGGCGTCCGCCTTCCGGTGATGTTTCACCCCACACGCGCTGTCCTTCGTGGTACGCGGCTGTCCCATGCTTGTCCGCCTGGATTTTCCGCTTGCGTGCTGCCGCCGCTAGGCGTTGTCTCGCCCTTTCGACCTTGTCGGCCCATGGTTTGCTGGTTCTCCGGATCTACTCGGGAATCAGTACGGGGTCTATCGCGCTAAGGTGGCCGTTTTCGCCGTTATTGAGTTCGATCGGGGTATACCCGTGCGACGCGTGTCTAGTGTGATTTATCACCTCCCTCGCACGGCCCATTACCCTATGCACGCATGCTTGCCTATGACTTGAATAGGTCCTTATAATCCGCCCTAACTCGCGCATAACGCGTCAACCGGGTTGGATTGCGGATTGTATGGTGACGTTCGTCTCCACCTCGAATCCTTTTGGTCAGCGAATTCACGCCATCGATCGGCCTTGAATTGGCCGGCATTGTCGGTTAATATCGCCTGTGGGACACCTACTTCGCGAAGAATCCGTTTTCCAGATTCTTGCACTATTGTATCGAGACGCTGGTCTCGCATGGGAAGTAGTTTGACGAATTTGGAAAACTGATCCATTACCACCAATACGTATTTATAACCATGATGGGTCGTAGGTAATGGCCCGAAAATGTCTAATGACAATGTTTCGCCCGGTGCCTCAGGCAATCTATAATATTGGGTTCCCACAGTCGGTTTCGTATAATACTTGGTGGCTTGGCACGTTTCGCACGAAGCCACTACGTCGCGCGCTATTCGCGCAAAGTTCGGACCGTCGAAATAGCGTTTCAAGAAGTCGTACGTCTTATCTGTTCCGAAATGGACCAATAACTGGTGCGCGTTTCGCGCGATTCTCCACGTTACTCCGCGAGGTAATGCAATTTTTTCCCCGTTTTCGCGGTTAATTCTTATTAATCCGCCACGTTCATATACTCTTTCCGGATGGTTCTGTTTTGCTTCTTGGAGCGCTACTTCGCTATCTTGTGCATTTCTAATAACCTCAATCCACGCGTGTGTATCTATTCCCTGATTCTCGTCGCGTATCAAGGCTATCCGTTTGGTTATCTCATTAGTCGCGTCCGCGTTCACTGCCTTTCGCGAGAGCGCGTCTGCTATCTCGTTCTCTCTCCCGGGCAAATGGACTATCTCTAGGTCAAATTCTTGTAGGAACGCGAACCAACGTGCGATTCTTCCGTTGTTTTGTACGCAAGTGCTAAGGAATTTCAAGGCCTGGTGGTCTGTGTGTACGCGCACGTGTCTGCCTAGCAACAACGTGTGCCACTTTCGCAACGCCCATACCAGCGCTAAACATTCTAACTCGGTGACGGTGTAATTATTTTCCGCGCCCTTCAAACTTCGACTCGCGTACCCTATCGTCTGTCGCACTTCCGCGTTCGCGTCTCCGCTGTATTGGTACAGCCTCGCGCCTAGTCCCGTCCGTGCCGCGTCCACGAATATCCCGTAACGCGCGTCTGGTCGAAACAAATATAATTCTGGCGCTTCGCGAAATGCTTGCTTGATGTTTTTAAATGCGTTCTGGCGTTCGGATGTCCATTCGAACTTTTGCCCTTTTTTAAGTAATTCTTCCAACGGCTTGGTCATCCTTGCGAGATTTCTGATGAAACGCCGATCCCAGTTCACCAATCCTAGGAACGACTGTAACTGTTTCTTTGTCCTCGGCCTCTCAAAACTCTCGATCGCCATTCTAGTCTCTTCATTTATCTCGGCCTTAATTTCGTTAAACGTATGTCCTAGAAATTTAATTTCTTCACGCAGGAACTCACATTTGGCTCGGTTTAGTTTAAATCCCGCGCTTTCCAACTTTGACACACCCATTCAAGGTGCATCAAGTGCTCTTCCAATGTGTCGGATGCGATCAGCACATCGTCTAGGTAGACCAGCAGGAACTCCTGGTCTCCCAACGTTCCGTGCATGGCCCTCGTGAATGAAGCACCTGAGGTCTTCAGGCCAAACGGCATACGTTTAAAACGTACGTCTGCCCGTCGAACATGAATCCGGCGTATTGCATTGATTCCGGTTTAGTGGAATTTGCCAGAAGGCATTCGTTATGTCCAAGGTCGTGAACCATTTCTTCTTGCCTATGCGCCGAAATACCTCTTCGATGGTTGGTGGTTGAGCATGGTCATTTTTCATCTGTTTGTTGATCTCGCGTGCGTCGAGGCACAGACGAATGTCACCGTTCTTCTTGATAACAACTACCAGGGATTGACGTACTGTGTCGCTTGTTTTCGTACGATGCCCTTGCTCTCAAGATCCCTGATATAATTCCTGACCCGTTCCATATGGATCTCGGGTATTGGGTACGTCTTCCGTTTATATGGCCTAGTCACGTTCATTTCGATTTTATGCTTATAATTGTTGATTAGACCAATTTCGCCGTTGAACAACTCAGCGTGGTTGTTCAATATTTCTTGCAATTGCGCCTCGGCGTCTTCGCGCCTCATGGCGTTCAATCGTATTATGGGGTGTATCGTTTTTCTGAACCTCACGTCGATTTCGTCGTCGCACGCTAATTCCATGCGATATTTGACCAAGAAGTCGATTCCTAATACGATCTCGTATGCCAAATTTTCCACTATGAAGAACTCGTGGGTATATCGTTCGCCTTTATATTGAAAGTTAATGCGCACTTTGCTCGAAATAACGGCCCCTCTTTCGGAGAACGCACCTCTCAGGGTGAATTTTTTTATGGGTAGTAGTTCCATCTCCTCGTCTGCCTCGCGTAGCTGTTGGTAAAACGCACGCGTCATCGCGGTGACTTGCGCCCCCGTATCGATCAAAGCTTTTGTCTGGCAACTACCAAACCTCATTTGAATCATCGCGGCACGTCTTTGGTCGTACCGTTTACTCTGCTCCTTCGCCATGTCCTCGTCGAGCTCCTGGACAATCTCGCGCGTCCTGATAATATTCAGTGGACTTTCGCTCCCCGAATTTTCATCCTCTTTGGTTGCTGTATTTGTAATTGCGCAACATGTTTTTTCGTCCGCGCTGTACTGTTCGTCCTCACTCGATTCGACATGATCGCTACCTCGTCTTGATCGGGTGTCACGGGATCATCCGCGTGACTTACGGCCGTTATCGCGCCAATTTTCGCCCTTGGTCGCGCGTACTCCTCCCTGAATTTAGGATACGCCGTCGACTGTTTGGCGGTCGTGCCACGCCTCGCGCCATTCTCGC
>JASTWK010001678.1:0-27735 GCA_030770225.1 Temnothorax unifasciatus | reverse complement strand
ATATTATAAAAAACATGATGCAGGTACATTTCTGAAATATTTCAGATGCATAGTTACAAATGAAATGTTAATGAAATATTTCTGCACCATTTCCGAATATTTCAATATTTCAGCAACATAACATGCCGAGTGGGTATTTTTTAACGATGTTTTATATAGTTAGGCAAAATGTAACGAAGTTGATGAAAATTTAATATCATATTCTGTATACTCTTTCAAAGTTCAGGGCCAAATTTCAAATCGATTCACAATTTAGATAAAAAGTTATCAATTCTTGAAAATCTGTTTTACAAAGGGTTTTACAGAGAAAAGTGTAAGCATTAAAAAATGTAACCAATGTAATAATATTTTACACAAAAGCAGATCATCAACAAACAAAAATATAGCAACAAAATTTGAAACGATTTACAACAATTTTTTTTAAATTTTTTTTTTTTGAAAAAAATAGTAGTAACAGTTATTTACATTCACTAAATCTACGTCTTTTACATTCTATTAGATGTTCCGTAACTATTTATATACATTTTTTTGTCTTTGGATTCCTGGAGAATTAATATCAGAGTTTTTAATATTTCCTGCATACTTTTGATTGGGACTGTACCTATAAAACATCCTTAATTTTCAATATTACAAACTTATATTTCGGAAATAAAGTATTTTTGCATATAATATGCCTTACCTCAGTTTTGTGTTAATACCGCCGGCATTAGCATTTCCCGAGCATCAATTATTTCCCGAAAAATTGAAAAAATTTTGGATATCGACGCGTTTCGACGTCGCTCATTGCCGCGCGGCAAGCGTTTCCGCGTCCCAGTAAACGTATGTGCAAGAGTCAACAGCTGGCCTTTGTATTCTTCTTGTTATTCAAACCTAATCTTACCTGTAATTCTTTTTCTCTCCTTTTTTATTTATTTACCTTTCCTTTTATACGTTTTCTTTTTTCTCGTCTTCCCAAATATTTCTATTTTCTACCTTACAATTTCTAACTTATAATTTCGCTTTAATTCAAATTCATCGATAAGCCTCGTTCAGCAAATTTATCATAAGCCTTGTTCAGAATTTCATCTAAATTATATAAAATTTTAAAATTCTTACATTTGTATTATAACCAACTTAAAAAATGTATTAAGACAATTCATGTATACCTATGTTGACGTCACTTCTTCAATTATTTTAAACTTTGCCACTCTCTAATCCGCTAATCGACCTCTTTCCTTAATAAGCATTTATAAACTGACCACAATTTACTTAATATAAACATGAAAATAGCAGATAAGTTTAACCATTTATGTGTGAAACAAAGAACAAGGATTGAATTAAAGTCTGGCGAGGAGCACTGAATGTCAAAACATGCCCATACCAACACACTCCCGCTTACATTATTCACATCCCTCCCTCCCCCCCTCTCTTTCTTTTTCTCTCACTTTTATACACATACGTACACGCTTAAGCTCTATTAATAAATATGTAAGATTTATATAAATCTAATGTATTCCTTCTCTCTCTCAATTATTTCCTAAAAAATTGGAAAAATTTTGTAACCGATTTCCAAAAAGATACCGGTTCCCAAAAAAATCGCAAACGAAAAATTATACAGTTTATAGCACTCCCCAGGAAATTCTACCCCTATTTTATACACAATTCTTTAAAATTCGATCAATTATTTCTCGAAAAATTCGAAAAACTTCTGATATCAGTTTCCAAAAGATCGATAACAAAAAACAACTGTGCCGCAAGCAACACGTAGAACTACGTCAACTGTCACTATTTCATGTTAAAGTATTCGTGATCAAGGGAGGCCAAGGCCCACACAAGGCTGTAGCGCCGAGTTCATCATCAGTGACTGTTGACGTAGTTCTACGTTGTTTGTATTACATTTAGCTTACATCGAGAGCTTTAGCAACAACGTAGAACTACGTCAACTGTCACTGATGATGAACTCGGCGCTACAGCCCTGTGTGGGCCTTGGCCTCCTTTGATCACGAATACTTTAACATGAAATAGTGACAGTTGACGTAGTTCTACGTGTTGCTTGCGGCACAGTTGTTACTGTGCCCATTTTTTTTGTTTTTATTTGTTTGTTTGTTTTTGGGTTTGTTTAGTTGGATTGTTATTGTTTCTTTTGTTTTGTTTATTTTTTTTATTTGCGTTGGAGGGGAAAATCTTATTTATTGTTTTTTTAATTTTTTGATTTATTTATTTATTTATTAAATTATTGATTGATTGATTGGTTGATTGGTTGATTGGTTGGTTGGTTGGTTGGTTTGTTTACTTTTTATTTATTTATTTATCTATATATTTTTAAATTAAAGTATTATGTAGCTTACATTCAGAGCTTTCTAAAACTATATAATAAAGTATATTTTTCTTTAATACTTTTCGAGAAAAATATTAGCAATTTTACTAAAATTGGCATCAAAATTTACTAAAAATAAAAAAAATCGGTATCGAAAAATTAACCCCACTACTGCCATTCCCGGAAAATTCTACCCTTGTTTCATATATAAATCTTTAAAATTTAGTTTATTAACAAATAAGTAATTCGCGAAAAACGTTGCAAGAAAAAAATTGGTAACTCCTTTTGGAAACTTTATAGACTTTAGAGGGAAAATGAGACTATATATATATATAAGCTATCAAATGACAAATTATTTATTACTCTACAATTATTTTCGAAAATATAACAAAAAACTACGCAACCGGTTAAAAAAATTGGTATCGAAAAATTAACTCCACCATCGCCATTCCCGGAAAATTCTACCCCTGTTTCATATATAATTCTTTAAAATTTGGTCTGTTAACAAATGAGTAGTTCGCGGAAAACATTGCAAGAAAATCCATTCATCCATTTACCCATTCGTCCATTCATCCATTCATCCATTTACCCATTCGTCCATTCATCCACTCATCCATTCATTTATTCATTCATTCATTTATTTATTTATTAAATCCATTCATGCAGTCATCCATTCACCCATTCATCCATTCATCCACTCATTCATTCATTCATTTATTATTAAATCCATTCATCCATTCACTCATTCACTCATTCATCCATCCATTCATTCATTTATTTATTTATTAAATCCATTCACCCATTCATCCATTCATCCATTTATCCATTCATCCATTCATCCATTCATTTATTTATTTATTAAATCCATTTATCCATTCACCCATTCATTCATTCACCCATTTATCCATTTATCCATTCATCCATTCATTCATTCATTTATTCATTCATTCATTTATTTATTTATTTATTAAATCCATTCACCCATTCATCCATTCATCCATTCATCCATTCATCCATTTATTCATTTATTTATTTATTAAATCCATTCATCCATTTATCTATTCATCCATTCATCCATTCCATTTATTTATCCATTCATCCATTCATCCATTTATCTATTCATCCATTCATTTATTCATTTATTTATTTATTAAATCCGTTCATCCATTCATCCATTCATCCATTTATTCATTTATTTATTTATTAAATCCATTCATCCATTCACCCATTCATCCATTTATCCATTCATCCATTTATCCATTCATCCATTCATCCATTATCTATTCATCCATTCATCCATTCACTCATTTATCCATTCATCCATTTATCCATTCATTCATTTATTCAATCATTCATTCATTTATTTATTTATTAAATCCATTCATCCTTTCATCCATGCATCCATTCACCCATTCATCCATTCATCCATTCATCCACTCATCCATTCATTCATTTATTTATTAAATCCATTTATCTATTCCCCTATTCATCCATTCATTAATTCATCCATTCATTTATTTATTTATTTATTAAATTCATTCACCAATTTATCCATTCATCCATTCATCCATTTATTTATTTATTTATTAAATCCATTCATCCATTCACCCATTCATCCAATCATTCATTCATTTATTTATTTATTAAATCCATTCATCCTTTCATCCATTCATCCATTCACCCATTCATCCATTCATCCATTCATCCATTCATCCATTCATCCATTCATCCATTCATCCATTCATTCATTCATTCATTTATTTATTAAATCCATTCACCCATTCATCCATTCACTCATTCATCCACTTATCCATTCACCCATTCATCCATTCACCCATTCATCCATTCACCCATTTATTTATTCACTCATTTATCCATTCATCCATTCATTCATTCATTCATTTATTAAATCCATTCACTCATTCATCCATTCACCCATTCATCCATTCATCCATTCACCCATTCATCCATACATCCATTTATCCATTCATTCATTCATCCAATCATTCATTCATTCATTTATTTATTAAATCCATTCATCCTTTCATCCATTCATCCATTCATCCATTCATCCATTCATCCATTCATCCACTCATCCATTCATTCATTTATTTATTAAATCCATTTATCCATTCACCTATTCATCCATTCATCCATTCATTCATTCATTCATTTATTTATTATTAAATTCATTCACCCATTTATCCATTCATCCATTTATCCATTCAATCCATTCATCCATCCATTCATTTATTTATTAAATCCATTCATCCATTAATCCATTCATCCATTCACCCATTCATCCATTCATCCATTCATCCATTCATTCATTCATTCATTTATTTATTAAATCCATTCATTCATTCATCCATTCACCCATTCATCCATTCATCCATTCACCCATTCATCCATACATCCATTTATCCATTCATTCATTCATCCAATCATTCATTCATTTATTTATTTATTAAATCCATTCATCCTTTCATCCATTCATCTATTCATCCATTCACCCATTCATCCATTCATCCATTCATCCACTCATCCATTCATTCATTTATTTATTAAATCCATTTATCCATTCACCTATTCATCCATTCATCCATTCATTCATTTATTCATTTATTTATTTATTAAATTCATTCACCCATTTATCCATTCATCCATTTATCCATTCATCCATTCATCCATCCATTCATTTATTTATTAAATCCATTCATCCATTCACCCATTCATCCATTCACCCATTCATCCATTCAATCCATTCACCCATTCATTCATTCATTCATTCATTTATTAAATCCATTCATTCATTCATCCATTCACCCATTCATCCATTCATCCATTCACCCATTCATCCATACATCCATTTATCCATTCATTCATTCATCCAATCATTCATTCATTTATTTATTTATTAAATCCATTCATCCTTTCATCCATTCATCCATTCATCCATTCACCCATTCATCCATTCATCCATTCATCCACTCATCCATTCATTCATTTATTTATTAAATCCATTTATCCATTCACCTATTCATCCATTCATCCATTCATTCATTCATTCATTTATTTATTTATTAAATTCATTCACCCATTTATCCATTCATCCATCCATTCATTTATTTATTAAATCCATTCATCCATTCACCCATTCATCCATTCACCCATTCATCCATTCATCCATTCACCCATTCATTCATTTATTTATTTATTTATTAAATTTATTCACCCATTCATCCATTCACCCATTCATCCATTCACCCATTCATCCATTCACCCATTCATCCATTCACCCATTCATCCATTCACCCATTCATCCATTCATTCATTCATCCATTTATTCATTCATTTATGTATTCATTAAATCCATTCATCCATTTATTCATTCATTTATTTATTTATTAAATTGCGAAAACATTTAGCTTACATCGAGAGCTTTCAAAAACTATATAATAAAGTATATTTTCCTTTAATACTTTTCTTGAAAAAACCCATATCGAAAAATTAACCCCGAAAACATTTAGCTTACATCGAGAGCTTTCAAAAACTATATAATAAAGTATATTTTTCTTTAATACTTTTCGAGAAAAAGAAAACGTTGCATGAAAACGTTGCAAGAAAACGTTGCATGAAAACGTTGCAAGAAAACGTTGCAAGAAAACGTTGCAAGAAAAACGTTGCAAGAAAACGTTGCAAGAAAACGTTGCAGTCGTGCCCCCTAAATTTCCCCATACCCCCCGAGAAAGACGTAGTTCTACGTCAAAATTGTACACTTTATGGCATTCCCCGGGAAACTCTACCCCTGTTTTATATACAATTCTTTAAAATTCGGTCAATTATTTCTCGAAAAATTAAAAAATTAAAAAAAACCGATTTCCAAAAAATTGCTAACAAAAAACGAAAAATTATACACTTTATGGCACTCCTCGGGTAATTCTACCCCTGTTTTATATACAATTCTTTAAAATTCGGTCAATTATTTCTCGAAAAATTAGAAAAATTAAAAAAACCGATTTCCAGAAAATCGGTAACAAAAAACTATACACACAGTGACACTCCCCGGGAAATTCTACCCCTATTTCATATACTTTTGGTAAAAATTCGGTCCATTGGTTTCCGAGATCATCGAACACAAACAATCAAACTGACAAACTCTGTCTCTTTATAATAATAGTATAGATATAAATTTATTCACCCATTCATCCATTCACCCATTCATCCATTCACCCATTCATCCATTCACCCATTCATCCATTCACCCATTCATCCATTCACCCATTCATCCATTCATTCATTCATCCATTTATTCATTCATTTATGTATTCATTAAATCCATTCATCCATTTATTCATTCATTTATTTATTTATTAAATTGCGAAAACGTTTAGCTTACATCGAGAGCTTTCAAAAACTATATAATAAAGTATATTTTCCTTTAATACTTTTCGAGAAAAAACCTATATCGAAAAATTAACCCCGAAAACATTTAGCTTACATCGAGAGCTTTCAAAAACTATATAATAAAGTATATTTTTCTTTAATACTTTTCGAGAAAAAGAAAACGTTGCATGAAAACGTTGCAAGAAAACGTTGCATGAAAACGTTGCAAGAAAACGTTGCAAGAAAACGTTGCAAGAAAACGTTGCAAGAAAACGTTGCAAGAAAACGTTGCAGTCGTGCCCCCTAAATTTCCCCATACCCCCCGAGAAAGACGTAGTTCTACGTCAAAATTGTACACTTTATGGCATTCCCCGGGAAACTCTACCCCTGTTTTATATACAATTCTTTAAAATTCGGTCAATTATTTCTCGAAAAATTAAAAAAATTAAAAAAAACCGATTTCCAAAAAATTGCTAACAAAAAACGAAAAATTATACACTTTATGGCACTCCTCGGGTAATTCTACCCCTGTTTTATATACAATTCTTTAAAATTCGGTCAATTATTTCTCGAAAAATTAGAAAAATTAAAAAAACCGATTTCCAGAAAATCGGTAACAAAAAACTATACACACAGTGACACTCCCCGGGAAATTCTACCCCTATTTCATATACTTTTGGTAAAAATTCGGTCCATTGGTTTCCGAGATCATCGAACACAAACAATCAAACTGACAAACTCTGTCTCTTTATAATAATAGTATAGATACATGATAATATATGATTATGATTATGATATATGATTATTTAAGTACAGATAAAGTTATAGACCATTTTAATATTACTTTGTATTAACAGGGGCAAAATGCAGCTGTATGCCCGCAAATAGGAGCCCAAGTTGTAAATATTGGTTGTACTTCTGCCGAAAGTATAGATTTGTTGGAAACGTCTACTTGTGATAACTCCCAAAGAAATAATGAAGAGCTCATCTTCAGTGAGGTAAAATTCTGGAGACATCTTCACAAATTTTGTAATATATGTAGTTATTCGTAAATATTTTTTGCATATATATAGATTTTGTAATAAAATAGTGTAATCTTTATTAAGCATTAAAAAATATATATTGTATAGAGAAAATCTTAACGAGAAAAAGTTAAGTTTTCCGAAATAACTTAACATTGTTTTCTATTTTTAGAAAATTGACGGAGATTCTATATCTTGTATTAATGAAATCCCGCAATCATGTTTTTTACTTGAAGATGTGTTCGAAAAGCGCGCTCCCAGAGCTGGAAGCGAATCAGGCGTGGCAACCGTGGCGACTAGGAGCGCTGCCGATCGTTGAGGCAGTTGCCGGTCCGCGCTAGCGTCGCGACGATGCGAGAGAGAGAGAGAACTACGGGCCGCTGCGGCGTCATTCGATCACGGTCCGCGGTTCTAAGAACACGGTTCTCGAAATATCTCCAATTCGATATTCGTTGTGCAAGGTCGTGGCCACGGTTGCTAGGCAATTCGTCGCGAGATTTGCGATAGAGCGAGATACTTTGTAGTGGTAGAGAAAGATTGCTAAAGTGATTAAAGAATTCTAACGGACGATACGAATTTCGGAACGAATAACTGTGTGTAAAATTATATTCGTGTCTTCCTCGTGTTCCTTGCCGCGCTGCCGTGAATGCTCGCGTTCGGTTTCGTGCGAGAGAAGCGTGCGTGCATTTCGCCAGCGAGGAAAAGGCGATCGACTCTTCTTATGGGGACTTCCGGATAATACTTCAGTTGCTGCGCTCGTCCTTTGAGAGACGGATCTGCGGATCATCGAGATTTGCTGCCGTCTTTATCTTCGTGGTCTACAGTCAAGATACGATCATCTACGATAAGTACTTTGTGATTCTCTCTTTCCGTAATGAACGGATAAGCGTGTACCACGCATTTTCGCTTATCGAGATACTCTCGTTTCTGCCCATCCGATGTTCGTCGGATAAGTCTGTCTACGACAGATATACTCGCAGAAATATTAACGATACTGTGTATCAAGATACTTTCGGTTCGCGTTAATCTGACGAATTCCTCGATGTTAATTTGATCTGAATTAATATTCCGCGATTTATATAAATTGATGCTACGTTTCTTTTTCCTTTGTCAATAAGAAACATTGTCGTTCGACGGTATCTATTTCTTTCAAGTACGATCTCGCTTACACACTTTGATTTACCGTGATTTACAATAGCGAGTTGCATTTACCGATGAATAACGTTGAATATAAAGGTTTACGATTACGCGTTCATTTCTTTGTCAAGCCTATAATACATCTTTCTGCGTTAAGTTATTTACTATTATAATTATTGCTACTCATACATGCGTTATTCTTTAAGTAAGACATTTATATTTGCGAGCGATTGCGACGAATTCAAATTTCGTAAAAGCGTATTAGCGTTTCCGAGTAAACCTATCAGACTGAAAGATATCAGATTGTTCAAAGATATCGGGTTACACAAAGGGGTCTCTTCGAGACGCCGCCAATATTTTTTAGATTATTAATATTATTCCAGCGACAACCATCCTTATTATTTCGGCGATCAAAATTAAACATCTTTAGATTGTAAAGAAGATATTCCACGGTTTCCTTTCTTTTTTGTAATATAAGCGACTACGAATATTTAATCTGTCCATCTTCGTCTCATTCTTAATTTCACCTGCCCTTGATTTCTTTTCTTTTTCATCACATCGAAAGTAATAATTCTGCTCGTGCACCGGTATTCGAAACCTTTTCGCGAACAATAATCGCTCAGTTAGAGCAACGTACTATTATTTCAAACATTTTGGTCCTTTGAGCCGGATACCGGGCACGGATACGGATCCCGGATACGGATCACTGATATCGATCTTGAATATAGATACATATATCTTTCTCGGATACGGTTTACGGCTGCAGGATGAGACGTGGAAAATCATTTAGAGCATCAGCTCACCATGATGGGCATAATTAATAGCACCGTTGATAATTTACTTACTGTCGGACGATCAAATATTACGCAGCAGATGGTGCACACGCGTCTTGCTGATCTCAAGGAGGTCTGGGATCAGTTCTTGATTCGGCATCAAGCCATCGGGTTCGCAATACGCGTATTAAGTGCAGAGGACAAGTCCCGGTTGGCAAATCACGCATATTTTTCAGAAAACTTGTTTTCATTGACGCACCAAAACTATCTCAACGAAATAGATAAATTAAATTCCCTTCTCGCGCGGGAACAAGTACCAAAAACGCCTTTGACTTCTACTCAATTCTCTTCGAATAATTTAGAGTCGCCTCATGATGCACAATTACCTCGTATTGAATTACCGAAGTTTGACGGGACACAAACTAACTGGTTATCTTTCAAAGATTTATTTAGTTCGATTGTTGTAAACCGCTCGTCATTATCATCGGTCGTGAAACTGCAGTACTTAAAGGCAAGTTTGAAAGGATCAGCTGCCCTATTACTTAAAAATACGGCGCTTACGGCTGACAATTTTCAAAAAGCATGGGATGCCTTAATTTCGTTCTACGAAAACACACGATTGCTCGTTAACGAAGCTCTTCAAGCATTATTTTCTCTTAAACGCATGACAAAGGAATCTTCGATTGAAATGGAACATCTCTACACAAATATCACGCAGATTTATCGCACGCTCGAAACTTTACAACGCCCTGTACAGAGCTGGGATGATATTTTAGTTTTTATCGCCGTACAACGCCTTGATCCGGAATCGGTTAAAGCATGGGAAAACCATTTAGGAGCAGATAAGCAACCACCCACGTGGGATCAATTTAGCACTTTCTTACTCAATCGGCTGCGCTCTCTTCAAGCTTTTGAGAAAAGTCGAATGGGAAAAACGGTACCCTGCTTTCAACCATCTTCCGTCAAATCACATTTTCAGGGAAAATCAAAAGATGAAAATGCAGTCAAGCCGAATTCCTGATTGATCTGTTCGTCGAAACATTACATAGCTCATTGTCCTCAGTACACTTCGAAAACTGTTCAGCAGCGTATGGCAATCATTGCAAAACACAAGTTGTGTTTTAATTGTCTCGGTTTACACCGAGCCTCAGCATGTCGCGTTACTAAACGCTGTTTAAAGTGTGGAAGTAAACACCACACCACCATCCATCAATCCAACAAGAAACCGAGCAAGTCTGATCAACCTTCGACCAAGTCCGAACCAAAGGACACAACTTCTACTTCTACGAATGATCAAGCATCTCATTCAACTTCTGCTACTACGAATTCAAAGGCTGTACATTCTACTTCAATGTCAAGATTCACCGCTTGCGTATTGTTGGCAACGGCGCAGATTCTAATTGAGAGCCCGAACGGAGAATTTACTAAAGCTCGTGCGTTAATTGATCAAGGATCGGAGATATCCTTAATAACTGAAAGACTTGTACAACGGCTGCACCTTCCAAGAAGACATTCGTTCACTCCTTTAATAGGAGTAGGAGCACAGAAACACGTAAAACACGAGGAGTTGTTACATTCAAATTAAAGCCACATTTTGATAGCGAGTTCGTATGGTCTGTTGATGCTCACATTTTACCAAAACTTACCACTGCATTACCTTCAGTCCGTTGTAACGGATCAGCTTGGGATCACCTGAAAGGATTACAATACGATGACCCAGAATTTACAGTTCCAGGTTCCATCGACATCATACTAGGAGCGGACGTTTATGGCAATATAATTAAAGAAGGAATTATTAAAGGAGCTGTTGACTCTCCACTTGCGCAATGTACTAAATTAGGCTGGATCATTTCTGGTCCTGCAGGAAGTGCTTCTACATCTTTTCTTGTACAAAGTTTCCACGTTTTCATTGATAAAGAATTAAACGAGGTACTTCAACAATTTTGGGAACTGGAAAAGATTCCATCTTCGAATGATTCATCTTTATCTGCCGAGGATGAACAATGCGAACTTCACTTCCAATCGACCCACACTCGAGATACAAGTGGACGTTACCAAGTCAGATTGCCTTTCAAACAGCCAGCCGATAAATTAGGAGACTCTCGGACTAAAGCAGATAAAGTTTTGACTAGCCTTTCCAAACGATTAGAATCTGATTCGCGTTATGCGGAAGCTTATCATGGATTTATGGACAAATATGAAAGGCTGCAACATATAACGTTCGTACCAGACTCCGCTCCGGAACCTCAACTGGTGTATTATTTACCCCCATCATGGAGTTCTACGTGAGAATGATCTTAATCGAATCCGAGTAGTATTTAATGGTTCAAGCCGTACTTCAACAGGATATTCTCTGAATGATCTGCTACATACAAGAGCTAAACTTCAGATTAACGTATTTGATGTTCTAATCTGGTGGCGACGATTCCCTTATGTATTTTCATTCGACATGGTAAAAATGTACAGGCAGATTCTGATACACCCCGACGACCGGGATCTGCAAAGAATTCTGTGGAGTCTTAAATCCAAAGACAGTCTTAACATTCGGATCTTTAGACTGAACACTGTTACTTACGGTCAGATCTGTGCACCGTTTTTAGCTCTTCGGACAGTGCTACAACTTGTGACGTACGGCGAAATTAGTACAAATTTATTGTAACTTATATTGTATTATTCCGTTATACATATGGTGTGCGGTACGCCGAAATTATTACAAACTTATTGAATTCTAATATACCGTATTATTCCGTATACATATACACATCTATACAGGTACAATAATGAGCGATCAAACCAATAACAATTGATAGTATTGATCGGCACGCGACGCTCCCGGATAATCACGCAGTAATCACGCGTAATTCGGTAGTCCCTTACCCCGGGACACCACCAAACGAATAGTATAAATACGGGCCCTGTAAGTCGGGGTCAGCACTCTTGATTCCGATCTCTTCGAGTAATTTCAATTAGCAGTACCGAGAGCTTCGCGAGCCGCGAGAGAACTTAGCCGCGAACGCGACTCGCCGCCGAAGAACTTAGCCGCGAACGCGAGCTACCGCCGAAGAACTTAGCCGCGAGCGCGTGGATTCGGGCCGCCGTGCCATTATTGTCGCCGGCCGTTCTGTAAAATAACGAAAGAAAAGCAGTAATAAATACAAGTGCATCGAGACAAATATTCTTGATTACGTCTGATTTACCTGTGACACACATTGTGCGATCCTCTACCTGCTACCTATCCGTCGATGCGCGCCTCCCGCAGGGCGTTCTTGACCGATCCTCACGTCAATGCGCGCCTCTCTCAGGGCGTTCTTGACCAGTCCTCTTCTAGATGCGCGCCTCTCGCAGGGCGTTCTCTAAACTCCGCTGCTCCTTCTTCGCGCCTGGAAATTCCGAGCGAACAATTTCAGATCATTAATCTACCTATTCACTGCATGATATCGATAAGGCACACGCACCCTTATCCGCTGGAATAAGGACGACACCCTCGTGCACGTTGCATGCAAACTGTCACACTAAGGGATTCAGAAGCAGAATAAAGGTAAGTGAAATAAGGGAAATAGTCACCAATGGTACGATCGAGACGGTCGGGGCGCGCTCATCAATTAAAAAGGCTACGGCGAGCCTATTATACTGGTGGTACATTCGATCCGAGTGTGTTGAATTCTGTCCCGCCACCCGTAGTACAGTCCGAGTCTCTCGACGACGTCCCGAACGTCTCAGAACCACCTCAATCGGCTCCTGCCGCCGAGAAACGATCGATACCGCGAATCACGGAAATCCAATCATACACACAAAAGATCCGCATCATCCTTAGGGAGTGCAGTGCCGCGCAGGTGACGAAAGAGAGTAAATCTTAGTAAAGTACCTACCGTGGTCTTTCCATAAACACTGCTTAAATACTCTATAACAGATCACGATAATTTTCACACGTTTAAATCGCACAACCCACTCCGACGTCCCGAATTGAATCTCGGACGTAACAGACTCATCAAGATGAAGGCGTTAAGTATCCTCTTGCTGTTCCTGTCTTGAAGAAAGGCCGTTATGTTGATGATGGTTTCGGAGGAGCTGACTCAATTTTTGAGGCACAAGAACGGTAAAACAGGTGGTTCAAATCTGCGAAGTAGGCGGTTTTCCGCTTCACAAATGGGCTGCAAATCACTCTGAAATTCTACATTCAATTCCTCTGGATAAACAGGCTCTTACATCTTCTGTTAAAATAGACGAGAAAGCAACTGTACACGCTCTGGGATTATGTTGGAATCCTTCTACCGACACCTTTCATTTCAATATTGAGATACCCTCTACTAAGGTAATTACAAACGGACCGTCATGTCACTCATCGCAAAAATATTCGACCCTCTCGGCTTGCTCGCTCCAGTAATTATAACAGCAAAGATCCTCATTCAAGAATTGTGGACCTTGAAACTTGGTTGGGATGATCCATTACCCGAGGCTGTCTCTCAAAAATGGAATAAGTTCGTAGATCAGTTGCAAGAAAATCGAGATATTACCATTCCTCGTTGGATTGGGTGTAAAATCTGATCATCACGTCGAAATACATGGGTTTAGTGACGCCTCTCAACATGCGATTGCTGCTGTCATATTCGTACGATCCACCGACAGCAACGGAGTTACAAAGGTCACTTTGCTGTGTGCAAAAACAAAGGTCGCTCCTTTGAAGCGTCTCACCATCGCACGTCTAGAACTGGAAGGCGCAGTTCTGCTTACGAAGCTCGGTTCCCAAGCTTTGGAAGTTCTTGAGTTGGTTGATCTACCTATTTCGCTCTGGATAGATTCTGAAATCGCATTGGCCTGGATCACCGGTCATCCGTCTCGTTGGAAGGATTTCGTACACAATCGAGTCGTTTACATTCAGAAAACGCTACCACACGCCCAATGGAGATTTGTTCCAGGAAAAGAAAATCCTGCTGATTGTGCCACACGAGGGTTAACACCCGCTCAACTGCAAGAGTTTGCCACCTGGTGGCAAGGACCTTCCTGGCTTTCGGAACCATCGTCATTCTGGTCAAACGAAGTGCGTTCTCCTGCTTTCGATGCTAATTTGGAAGAACGACCTGCTAAAGTCGTCACTATCTCTAAAGATTTAAGTGCGAATTTATGGGATCTCGCTACCCCGATACTCTAGCTTAACTCGCTTGTTTCGCATCACTGCTACATGCATGAGAGCCGCTGCTCGCTTTCGAAAATCTAACGAGATATTTTTTGATACACCCCTAACTCCACAAGAGTTAAACAAAGCTAAACTCTTTTGGATAAAAACCGTGCAACAATTATAATTTAAGCACGATCTGCAAACTTTGACTTCCGGTAAACCTCTCAATAGATCTAGTCCTCTCCTTCGACTGACTCCTAAGTTAGATTCCGACGGTTTCCTACGAGTCGGGGGCCGCCTTCATTCTGCTTTCCTGCCTATGAATACGAAACATCTCTTTATACTGCCCAAAGACTCACCTCTTACTACACTGATAATTGCAAACGCTCATTTACGCACAATGCACGGAGGCACACAACTTACGACTAATTTTATACGAACTGAGTACTGGATGTAGGAGGACGGGCTCCAATACGTTCCTTCATTTTAAAATGCGTTCGTTGCGCACGTTTCAGGCAGAATAGAGCACAACAGTTAATGGGACCACTTCCGGTAGAAACTTAACACCATCTCGTGCCTTTTTACATACTGGCGTTGATTACGCAGAACCTCTGGTTCTTAAAACTTGGAGAGGAAGAAACGCCAAAACGTATAAGGCATACATAGCTCTTTTTGTTTGTCACTCTACGTCAGCAATTCATTTGGAGCTGGTGACTGACTACACAACCGATGCGTTCATCGCCGCATACAAGCGATTCACAGCCAGAAGGGGGATATGCGCCACCCTAATGAGTGATTGCGGCACGAATTTCAAGGGTGCTGATACGGAACTCCAAAAACTATTCTCATCTTCTGCCAAGGAGTTAGGAGACTTGGCTACTATCTTAGCCAATCACGGAACACAGTGGAAATTCAAACCTCCCGCTGCTCCTCACTTCGGAGGTAAATGGGAAGCAGGGGTCCGATCGGTCAAGTTTCATCTCAAACGTATCATCGGAGACACTCTGCTTACTTTCGAGGAGATGAATACGTTACTAATTCAGATTGAAGCTACCCTCAATTCTAGACCCCTCTGTCCACTGACTGATGATCCTGAGGATCTCAACGCGTTAACTCCTGGTCACTTCCTGATTGGAGGTGCTCCAACGATAGTTCCTGAACCGTCTCTTGAGTCAGTTAAAGCCTCACGCTTATCTCGATGGCAAATGCTTTGCCAGATGTTACACAGTTTTTGGACTCGATGGTCTGCCGAGTGTTTGCAACGTTACCTTTCCATTTACAAATGGAATAAAGCTGAGCCGTCTCTAACGATTGGTTCACTTGTACTAGTAGTCGATGAGAGGTACCCTCCATCAAAATGGCCTTTAGGCCGTATTATCGATACCTTTTCCGGTAGTGATGGTAAAATTAGAGTAGTTTCGGTGCGTACTCAACACTCTGTACTAAAGCGACCCATAGTTAAAGTCTGCCCATTGCCGATTAATACCGATATAGTGCAAATGTTCGTTGACTTAGGTCAACAAAGGCGGGGAGAGAATGTTCGAAAAGCGCGCTCCCAGAGCGCAGGAAGCGAATCAGGCGTGGCAACCGTGGCGACTAGGAGCGCTGCCGATCGTTGAGGCAGTTGCCGGTCCGCGCTAGCGTCGCGACGATGCGAGAGATCACGGTCCGCGGTTCTAAGAACACGGTTCTCGAAAGATCTCCAATTCGATATTCGTTGTGCAAGGTCGTGGCCACGGTTGCTAGGCAATTCGTCGCGAGATTTGCGATAGAGCGAGATACTTTGTAGTGGTAGAGAAAGATTGCTAAAGTGATTAAAGAATTCTAACGGACGATACGAATTTCGAAACAAATAACTGTGTGTAAAATTATATTTGTGTCTTCCTCGTGTTCCTTGCCGCGCTGCCGTGAATGCTCGCATTCGGTTTCGTGCGTGCGTGCGTGCGTGCGGGCGTGCGTGCGTGCGTGCGTGCGTGCGTGCGTGCGTGCGTGCGTGCGTGCGTGCGTGCGTGCGTGCGTGCGTGCGTGCGTGCGTGCGTGCGTCAGAATAGCATAACAATTTTTATAATAAAATAATAATTTGTACTTAAATATGTAAAATATTCTGTGATGTACGTATTAAAAAAATATATAAATATATTATTTATACTTATTTGTCTTCATTCTTCATATTTTTATTACACTAGACACTACAGACGCGCGCTTCGCGCGCGCTATTTAGCTTTAACATTATGCTATTACTATTACACTATTAACCCCTACACACAACTGTCAAAATATACAATGACAGCTGCAAATGAAGTAAGCGCAGCAAGAGAACCAATCGGCATCGCGGAAAAGCGTCAACAATAAACTTTACATCTCCTTTTAGAAGAGGATACAGAATATCCGATAATAAACATTATCACCGCTAGTGAAATATATAAAGGAATATTATGACAGTGTTATTGCATGAACGACAGATCTGCATAATATTTTGTCGATCACTTATCGATGTATAGTCGACATCTATAGAAGTATACATATCGATTTGATATATAGAAGATATCGTATAAGTGTCGATCAATTATTGGGGATTTAGTTGATGTGTAGTAGATATCATATTCAAGTCAAGTCGATACATGGAGATGTTGATTTGACTTCAGTATGATATCAGTTAAATGATGACTAGATCGTCGACATCTACATAATATTTTCCAGATATTGCGATGAAATCTTCGAATATTCAAATTGATTATTTATTGATTTGCATATGATCTCAACTTGATTTCAATATGATATTCACGAGATTCTTCATCGACTTGTGAACCCGGGGACCGGTGCGATCGCGTTCCCCCTCCTAAGGTTCGAACCAGGTACGTCGGGTGGTGTATCGGTAGGGGCGCGCTTCAGGTCCTGTACGTGCACGTGCCGGTACCACTTTCCTGAGCGGCTACAAAGATCGACAATTACCGGCGAGATGATAGGGCGGATTTCGAGCGGGTCTATAAATTTCGGGGCCAGCATTGCGTTGACGCCGCGCCCTTGTTTGACAGCGGTCTATCACGCTTCCACACCCATTCCCCAATGCGCCGGTCTCCACTCCCGGCGACGGAGGTTGTAGTGTTTTTCTTGGTGCTGGAACGCGCGAGCCAACTGGATTTTTACCAATTCATATGCTTCCGTTAATGGGCGATGCACGCTCGACGGCGGCATCGGATTGTCGCGCGGCGCGTTTTCCCCGGGGCGGCGCAATTCGCGGCCGTGATTTAAGAACGCGGGTGGTGTAGCCGGTCGCGTCGTGTGTCGCGGTGTTATACGCGAACTGGAGCTCTGGCAGGTGCTCGTCCCAGTCCTTGTGCTTTTCGCGTACTGCGCGATCATGGTTTTAACGCGGTTGGTGCGCTCCACGGGGTTACAATGGGATGCGTACGCCGGCGTAAAGCGGTGGCGGATCCCGCAGTCGCTGAGGAGCTTCGCGAGTTTGCCGGAATTTCAGCTGCGTGCCATTATCCGACAGAATTTTGTCCGGGCACCCGTGTCGGAGGATAATGGCTTTGATCACGTGTTTCACGATGGTCGGCGCGGTGGCCCGTCGTAGTGGCCGAAGCTCGACCCACTTCGTAAAACGGTCTTGCATATTCAGGAGCCAGATATGGGAGGCGGTGGATCGCGGGAGTGGGCCGACGAGGTCCATGGTGACCTGTTGCCACGGATGGCCGAGCGCGGTCGGGTGTAATTGTCCGGCTGGTTTTTCTTGCGCGACCTTATGAGCTAGACACGTCGGGCATTCGCGTACGTAGCGGGCAATGTCTCGAAACATGCCGGGCCAGTAGTATTTGTGAGCGATCCTCGCGATCGTCTTTGCTATTCCGAGGTGCCCGGCGGTTCGGTGCGTCGTGGTACTGTTCGAGAAGCAGGGCTCGCCGGTCCTTCGGGACGCATTCTTTCCACTATTCGGTGGCCGGGTTGTCCTTAAAATCAAGGCTGTGGAGCACGTGCTTCCACAGTCGGCCTTGGTCGATTTGAAAATCGGGCATTTCGTGAGGCGTACTTTCGGCCGCGGGCCACATGCGCGCATACCACGGGCATTTCGGTTTTGATACGCCGAGAATTTCGGGTTGCCAGGACAACGCGTCGGCCACCTTATTAAGCGTCCCTTTACGGTATTTAACTTCGAAATCGTACTACTGAAGTTTGAAGGACCATCGCCCCAACCGGCCGGACGGAGACTCTAGCTTTTGAAGCCATTTCAGGGACTGGTGGTCGGTGATCACCGTAAATCGGTACCCCTCGAGATAGTCGCGCATTCGCCGGATGCCCCAGACAACGGCCAGACCACTCCAGTTTGGTCGCGCTTAGTTTCGCTCGGCGGTTATTTAGCGTTCGGCTCGCGTAGGCGATGGACGCGCTCGCCCCTCGGGGAAGTATTGCGTCAGCACGGCCCCTAGACCGGTGGTGCTGGCGTCAGTCTGCAGGTGAAACTGCCGCGTAAAGTCTGGACACGCGAGAACCGGTACGGTAGTTAGGACGGTCTTAAGCGCTTCGAACGCGCCTTGCTCGGCTTCCCCCCAATTCCACCGGGCTTGCTTGCGGGTCAGGGCGGTGAGGGGTGCGGCGAGCGTCGCGAAATCTTTGATAAACCGGACGGGTACCAAGATGCGATCCCCAGAAATTGCCGGATCTGCCGGACGTTCTGTGGTGCGGGCCAGTTCGCGATGGCGCTAACTTTGTCGGGATCTGTCCGAATCCCGTCGCGGTCGACAATGTGTCCAAGGTATTTGATTCGGTCGGCGCAAAATTGGCATTTAATCCGGATTAATGCGGAGATTGGCTTCGCGGAGCCGGCGGAAACTTCACGCATAATGCGGAGGTGCTCTTCGAACGACTCGCTGATGATGACAATGTCATCCAGGTATACGAATACGTTGCGGTTCTAGGTCGAGCCCTAGTATCGTGTCGAGCAGGCGTTGGAACGTGGCCGGGGCCGAATGCAGTCCAAACGGCATTACTGTAAACTGCATCAACTCCTTGCCGGGGACGATGAAGGCGGTTCACGGGTCGAATCGGGCGCGAGCGGCACTTGCCAGTATCCGTTCTTTAGATCAAGAGTGGACAAGTAGCGAGCCTCCCGTAACTTATCGAGCGTCGCGGTGATGTGCGGTGTCACATAAACCCGATTCCTGTCAACTTTAACGATTATATATCTCGCGTCGCAGGCAGAGCGACACTTTTTCTGCTAGATTCTTTCATTTCGTGCAAAAAACGCGTCGAATAAGCCCAATTTCATCAATTTCTGTGTTGGGGTAGCTAAACTGAAGAATTACGAAATATTTACAATTATACATTGTCATATTGCTAACATTAATATTATAAAAATGTTATAAACAAAACATAATATTAAAAGAATGTGTTATGTAAGATAATAGTCCAAATTCAATTATATTATAAACTATTTTAGGTAATTATGCAGTATAGGGGACCACCCTCCGATGACCTTGACCTTGACATATGTTGTCAAGGTCACCCTTCTGAGTGACCTTCAGAAGGTTTTAGCCCTCGGTCATTGTTCGTTAAAAAGTTCAAAGTTCGTTATCAACAAAAAAATTTAATGAATAAAATGTAATTTTCCGACACCATATATAGACTATATGCTTTCATATTACATTCTTCACTAAGCATAAGTTGTCCTTGATTACCTTGCCTACTGTTGATGCGAATTTGAAACTGTACTTTTCGAAAATAAGCCAGACGCTTTTTTTGAAACAATGTCTATTATGTATCCCATAACTGAAAATATCAATGAATAAAATATACATTATAATACCTTATAAAACTATTGGTAATTATATAGAATAACTAACACAGCTCGGATTACCTTGACCTTGATATATGTTGTCAAGGACATGATTCTGAGTAACTTTTCCTTATAACTTAATCGGCGGTCGTTGCTTATTAAAAAGTGACGCGCTTTAAACACTTAAATACTTTTAAAGCACGTCAGCTTTAAAAAAAAATTTTTTTATTAAAAAAAGACGTAATATTAGTCGTTTATGCCTCTCAATACTTAAAATAACTGCTATATTTTCGAAACTTTTTTTGTTGATAACTTTTTAACGAACAATGACCGAGGGCTAAAACCTTCGGAAGGTCACTCAGAAAAGTGACCTTGACAACATATGTCAAGGTCATCGGGGGGTGGTCCCCTATATTGCATAATTACCCTATTTTATTATTATCATGGTTCTAGTAATGATAATGTCACTGCGAAGATAAGAAACATATATAAAATGCGCTCGAATGTATTAATGTATCATTATTAAGTTTATTTGTTTAATTTATGAATATAAGTCACTATGTACCTATACAATATAATCCCAAAATTTATTACAAGAAAGATTTATAGAAGTAGTATTCTCACACAACTTACTTTTATCCTATAAAAAGAGTGTTGTGTGGTTGAACCACGGACGCTGTGTGTCAACCTTGGCAGAAGGTTCGATCGTCAAGGCAAAGGTCACGGTTTGAAATAACGACTTCTTTTTGTGTGTCCACTTAATTTATTCTCGTGTAACTTATAAAGCTGAGGCGAGCGGGAGTCTGCGCCGATGGGAGACTCGAGAGACGTCGATTGCAGGCGGAGGCGCGCCGTGCTCCGGATCGTCGGTATCGGTTGACACGTTACGCGCCCTCGGCGAGTCGCTTGGCGGAGTTCCGCGAGACGGATGCTTGCTCCGCGGAATCGGAGCGGCCGTTCGTTTGGAGGCGGCGTAAATGCACTCGGAGGCAACTGGATCGCGTCCTTAACTCGATTGCGATCTCAGCGATGTCGTTTAAGCGCGAAAAAACCAACGGAAATAAGTACGAAATTGAACTCGCTCGTATTAGAACCGTTTCGTTCCGCCGTTAATTGTCGACTCGACTCGCGAGAGCTCCGTACCTGTCGAATCTCCTCCCGTTTGACAGAGCTGT
This sequence comes from Temnothorax unifasciatus, assembly GCA_030770225.1. NCBI lineage: Eukaryota > Metazoa > Arthropoda > Insecta > Hymenoptera > Formicidae > Temnothorax > Temnothorax unifasciatus. Next base: position 6,054 of record JASTWK010001678.1, on the reverse strand, counting down.
GGGAGGGGGATTCGCACGTGGGGCGACGAGCCACGCGGCTCGATGGGAAGAGGGACTGCCGCGACGCGAAGTTTCTCGCATATTCCGGAACAAAGAGGAATTTTTCTGATAGGCAATCCATCCATACATTGCATGTTTCTTAAAATTTTTATTTAATAAAGCTTATAATGTTTAAATCAATGTGTAATTCTCATGTGTAAATCAAGTATAATTTAATTAAAAAACAATAATATTACGTCAAGTAATAATTTATGTTATTACATTGTATACATAATACATTCAAATTCTTTTTTTATAGTAATTTTAAAGATACATTATAGAAAATTGTATTTGTATGCCTTGTTACACATGCATACCTATGGCATACTGACAAACTTAAAAGGATCCTATAGTGGCAGTAATTACCGACATTTAGTTAAAAGCAAACCACTTTTAATTGGCTTTACGAAATTGCAAAAATTTGGTGTAGAATTAAAGTACGCACAAAAATGTAAAGGGCTAGATCGGTTTTAACTTCTAAAACAAAAAAATTAAAAATTTGGGTACATAGAGCTGTCACTGACGACAATAATTGGTTATACAAAAATACTGCAGTTTATATATACAAAATGATAATCTAGCCCTCTAAGGAAAACATTGAAGAACAATATCGTGCAATTACAACTACGATAGAAGTGTCTAGAAAAAAAGTGTCATTGTTTTAACTTTTATATATGCAAAAGCACATGCAAGTTGATAGGATAAGCAGTATTGCGAGAGATGGCGCAGCAATCGAACAAAGACAGATGCCTCTTGTTAGACAAGGGCAGATATAGGCCGGTAATATAGAAAATAATAGAAAACTAATTATAGAACGGAATTAAAAATGTTTGACATTATCAACATCGAGAAAGTTCGGCCTTCACTATAGGATCCCCTTAAGTGCAGATGACTATTTTGTTGTTAAAATTATAGGCAATACGCCGGGCACGCCAAGGATGCTGCTGGAGATTATGTCCATCTTCGATTGTTGTCTCTGCTTATTATCGATGTAACTAAACCCTTTTCAATTTCTGCACTTCTCGTTACGTTATCTATTGTATTCTATATTTTCATTCTATCATACCGTTGTATTTCATACATTTTTAATGTCTTCTGTATCCTATATTAGGTGTACTGCAATTTTGAGAGATAGTTTTGTAACGATGCGCCCCGAAAACCGCATCGTTCCCGGCAAACATTAGCCGGATGTCGCCCGGCCGAACATCCGCCGGGCGAGGAAAGGCACGGTGGGCCATATTTTAATCTTGTATAAAACCGCGTTTAAATAAGTCCACGCGAAGGACTTACCGCGGCAAACCGACTCGGAGCGCCGAGCGGTGCCGAAACCGACCGAAGACCGCCCAACGCAATCGCAGCGTCGGGACGCTCGTAATTTCCGACCGTCCGCTCCATCCCGGCGCTCGCGATTGCCGTCGCTCATACCCCCGCCACTTGCAAAACAGCCGCGGGTATATAAACAGGCCATTTGTTAATAATAAATCGTATTCCACCGTGAGCCAGTACACCGATCCGACCGATCTTATTTGCTGCTCTCGGCATCCGAATTTCCCGAAAGCGAACAAGTCCTGAGGTAGAGAGTTGCTCTCTGGCTCAGTCGAGTGACGTATCTCGAAGACTTTTCGTTCCCGACCGCTCCTCATTTTATCGGCACGTCTCAAGTCTAAAGAGTTGCACTCTAGACTTGCTGAAGATCTCAGCTGTCCGATAAGGCCATCCGTACACCGTACCATCGCGAGTCAGGATATATAGAGAGGTGCTCTCTACCCTCGCCGAGGGTCTCGGCCCCACGGTACCGTTCCCTGAGTGACGGAATCCAGGCGATCCAGTATAGGGAGTTGCTCCCTATACTCGCTGAGTGTCTCAGCCGCCCGATACCGTTCACCTCCCATAAGCACCGCCGCAAAACAGAGTAGAGAGGTGCTCTCTACGCTTGCCGAGAGTCTCGGTCGCACGGTAGCTTTTCCCGAGATCCGTATCCTCGTCACCGCGCTTACTCCACCGAACAAAACGTGGTATTTAAGCGTCGCGACCCGCGCCCGCACGCTCCCGCGTTGAACCGCGCCGTATCACCGCGCCATATTCCGCAAGCACACGCGTCCGCCAATCACCGCCCGCATTCCGCCGCGCCAGCGGAATATCCCGTGGTTTGTCTATATTGTACATATAGTTTTGTCTGTATCGTACATAGCGTTTGGTCCGCGAATAAAACTTGTAAATACGCGACTTCTATATATAACATCGATCACCGTAGAATAAATCTTTGTTAATTCACTCGGAAAACCGAGCCTTGTGTCTTCCTCCGCGCCTACTCCATACCCTGACCAGTCGCGAGCTCGATCCACGCGTCAAAAGCTGGTTGTTTTTAAAAATATTGTATTTCTTTAATTCACGTACAATATATATCTTGCGAAATATTACTTACTCTAATAAATATACTTAAAATAATACTTTGATTTTACTTCTTTTTCATGCCATTACATTTATTTTTTTGTGTTTTTTAAGTAAATATTTTCTTTATTTATCTAATACTATTTATAAAATTATTTTGCGTGAAATATACATTGAGGTTTTTTTTACATTTTTAATGTCTTTTTTTAATGTATTTTTTATTGCCCGAATTCACTCTAAAGGGGTAAAATCAACTTTTAAAAATTGAGCCACATTTTGTTTTTATTTTATTATTTATTAATAAAAAAAATTTAAAAAAATTTTATAGAAAAAACTTAGTTTTTTAAATAAGATTTATTAATTAGAAAACTTATCGATTGTTTAAAAAATTATATTTTCCAAATGTTCCTGAGCTTTTCAGAAGAGTGGGGCACCACAATATCCACAATGGACCACCAAAGTATAATTCTAGTGTCCGACATTCGGCTTCGGCCAAAAATTACACCTTCGGCAAAACAATCGGTTTCGGCTAAAATTAGGCCGAAGGTTTTGCCGAAGTCGAAGGTTGAATGGCGCGTGCGCAGTGCGCACTCCGCGGCAGGGGAGCGCGGGTGAGTGACAAGTCGGCAGCCGCTGCCTGTTTGATTTTGTTTTTTTTTCGGGTCACTCGGCAAGACGGCAAGTCGGCAGTGTCGGCACTCGGCAGTCCCGGCAAGTCACGCAACGATTGTCGATTGCGAATATTGCGATTCACGTGACATTACTGATAATACTGATATTAGCAATAATAGCAATATTACATATTACTCATATTAGTCAGATGAGTAGCTACGTATCTCAAGTTGAGATTGAAAGTCTCAACACTTTGATTTTTAACGATATGTAAATATTGTAAATGTATTATTTAATATTGTTAATTATTACGATTTATCTTCTAGTTTAGACCGACTTGCAAAAGTGTCTCTATTCGTCGTGTTTACATATGTATGGGCCAATTTAAATGCAGTTTTCATCAATTCATCATTTTAATTTTTCTAGAACCGAGTAATTCAACTCAAGTAAGTATCGTTTAACTGTATAATACATTACTAATGTTTAATGTTAGTAATGTTACATTACGCTGAAATTTTATGAGCTGTCAGAATTGACTTGCACTTTTTAAAGTGTTTATATGTTTACGTATTTTTTTTTTATTGTGTGAAAATTCATTATTTGACGTAGGTTTATATTGCTTTCAGTTCAGGTAAATAGAAGTTTGATGAGACAATGGGATCGACAGCTAAAAATCCCAATTGGGACTATTTTGATAAAAATGAAGCTACAGCAACTTGCAGAATATGTTCCAAAACATTGTCACTTGGTAGTTCACTGCCTAGAAAACAAACAGTAACTAATATAAAAAATAATTTAGAAAAAATTCATAAAGAAGAATAGCAAAAATATATTGAAGCACTTGAAGCACACAACAAATATTTAGATGCGATTAGGGTCAGAAAAGTCGGAAATATGAAAACGCCTCACGAAAATCAAGATGTTATGATGCAGTCAACTTTGCCACAGATGGAACGAAAGAGAGCAACAGTATGGCCCGATGATCATCCTATTTCATTACGTATTGATAAAATATAAATGGGTCTTATAATTGTCGATATGTTATCGTATAATATTGTTGAAGGCGACGCATTTCAAAGAATGAATATTAATGATCCAAATAGCTTGTCACGATACCGAAAAAAATCAGAAAAATTTTTAGGACATTTTTGATGCCAACTACTTACGATAAAGTTAAAAGAAAAGTATTTGATCTTGTTTCTAGAGCCAAATGGATAAGCTTTACTACGGATATTTGTGTGCAATCCTACAAAAACATGCTCTCTTATAAGTTTTACGGCTTATTTTATTGAAGGGCCAACCAGACCTAAGGTGATTTTAGGAGCTATGGTTCTTGATAAGGATCACACCGGATCAGTTATAGCCGAGAAACTTACCGAAGTAGTTAGTGAGTATCAAATAAAAAATAAAATCCATGTGGCTGTACGGGATAACGCTGTTAATATGAGTGCGGCTATGCGTGCTGGAAATTTACATCTTTAGGATGCGTAGCTCATACATTGCTTGTCATTAAGAATTCAATCTTCAAAGATGACGAATTGCGATTCTAATAAGAAAATGTCGCAAGATTGTAGGCCACTTCAAAAGAAGCGAACAAGCAAATCGATATCTCAGTCAATTTCAAGAAACGTGTGGTTTACCAAAACATGCTTTAATCCAAGACGTAGAGACAAGATGGAATAGCACCTACTTAATGATGGAGAGACTGTTTGAGTAAAAAGTTGCCATCAATTTCTACATGGCAGAACGTGGTAGAATCGACGTCCCGACTATGGAAGAGTGCGATTTAATGAACCATCTGATAACTATACTAAAATCTTTCTATCAAGCTACACTGGATATTTCTGCCGATTCTGCATGCGTGTCTCTCATCATACCATTAATAGCCATGCTAAACAAAAACTTGTAGTAAAAGCTGACGATTCAGAAGAGATATGTAGATTAAAACAACGCTTGCGTGAATCACTCAACAAAAGATTTTTCTACGTAAAAAATTGTTAATTGTTCACAATTAACTACTGCAACAATTATGGACCCACGTTTCAAAACCAAGTACTTAACCGATAACGAAAAAACAACTGCAAGACTGAAATTCTAACTTTTTTAAGTCAAATTCAAGAGTTGTCGAGAACACTAGAAAATGCTAGTAATGCTACCAGTGTTGTACATTATTCGATTAAATTTTATTCGATTACGAATAACGAATAATTTTTTTATTCGTTATTCTTTATTCGTCGATAGAATTATCATCATTAAAATTATTCGTTATTCACAATTAAATATGTTTATTCGTTATTTTTATTCGTTATTTTTTATTCGAAAATAAAAACAAAATATATAAAAAAATTTTGTTAACAAGTGATAATTTTGTGAACGTAAATTATAATCTATTAATTAGTATTTTTAATGTTAAATAAATAATTAAAACAAAAAAAATTAAATAAATTTGCAATCAATGAAATAAAAATAAAAATTTATTTTAATAAAAATCTGTGTCATTAGTTTTAATTAATAAAATAAAAAACAACAGAAAAACTATATTACTTATAAATAGAAAAAAGAAAATGTAATGAAAAAAGTACATAATCAATTTTAGTTTCCCAAAAGTGTAGATTTCAGAATGCTTTTTTTAGTTGGTTTAGAAAAAAATCACTCAAAAGTAATTATTATCAAGTTTATTGTCTATTTGATACATTTTTATTTAAAAAGGCTTTTCAGAAGCACACGTTTTTCAAACATACTGTCTGATAATCGATGAGATTTGGCTGTATTAATCATCGTAGCAAATGAAAATAATCTCTCCACCGGAGCCGAAGAAGGAATCAATGTATTGTATTTTAAAAAAACTTTTTTATTGTAGGATATTTTTCTAGGCAAGATATCTGAGAGTCTGGATCTCCTAGATAATGAAAGAGATCTAGAAACAAAAACGAAAATAAGAATCATAAAGCAAATGTAATAAATAAAAAATAATATGAATAGAAAACTATTACTTCTAAATCTCCCATTGGA
>JASTWK010001677.1:0-27789 GCA_030770225.1 Temnothorax unifasciatus | reverse complement strand
GCAATATAGAATTAATTACTTTTTCTAAGTTTATTTAAGAAATCAAAGATAATACAACTAAAAACTACCCTTATGGAAAAATACACTCAACGTCTTAAAGTTGGGTGTGATTTCGGACCGTCAATGAAGGTTAACCATTCATTTCAACATCTTTGATTGGTTAATCTTCAATTGGCGGTCTGAAATCACACCCCAACTTTAAGACGTTGAGTGTATTTTTTCCATAAGGGTACTTTATTAATAAATGAAATCCACTAGTTATAATATTTTACATTATATATTTTTATGATATGTAACATAGTAATTAATCTAGACTTTTTAAACATAATAAAAAAAATTATAATACTTTGGTGTAAGCTATTCTTACACTACCCTGCATTGTTTGCATGAAAAAGTAACAAAAGTGGATAATAATAAAAAAATACATTGGTGTAAGCTATTCTTACAATACTTTGCATTGTTTGCATAAGAGTCATAGAAGATAATAATAATGAAAAAAAAAAAATACTTTGATACTAGTAATTAATCTAAACTTTTTAAACATAAAAAAATTTAAATACTTTGGTGTAAGCAATTATTACACTACCCTGCATTGTTTGCGTGAAAAAGTCACAGAAGATGAGAAAGACGTGATATTTTTTCTCTGAAGAAAGACATCATTTCAAATATAAAGGTGTTTCTTTCTTTCTCTGGCAGCTTCCGAATTTGTGTACCCATTATTAGGAACAGACCATCTACTTCATCTTGCTTTACTAAAGGTGGTAACGCTGGTAATTGAATAGGCTCGGAGGTAGCGTTCATTGCTGTAATTGCATCTGCAATTTTGTTGATTGCAACACTTGATTCAGTGCTTTCTGATGACAGGTTTGCTATCAATACAAAATAAGTGATAACTTTTTATATTTTCACAAGGATAAATATTAAAAACACGAAATACTTACAAGATCGATTTTTCTTTGGAATCGGTGGAATGTTTTCTTCATTTTCCTCATCGTTAGAAAGATTTGAAGTTGTTCTTTAATAATATGATTATATCAGTTAAAACATGAGTGAAAGCTTTATAATGTTAATTCAAAGTTGTAATAATTTTAAAACAATGCAATACTTCTTTCTCAAAGATAGATCGCGCAAAAAATCCAACTGATCAAAATGTTTCCATTTTCGCTTTGTAGTAGGTCGTCCTGATCCACTAGGTAATTTTTCTTCCGCCAGTTTACGATAATAAGTATCTCGTAATATCTTCCATTTTTTTGCAGCTTCTTTTGGACTCAAACGTCCTATAAAAATAAATAAAATATATTAACAAAACAGCTAATTATTTTCATCAAAAAGTTTAAACATTTATATTCACAAGTTATTCAATATCACATATTTGTAATACCTTGCAGAGCTTCCGAAACCGCTTTCCATGCTTCACCAGTTATTGCTCTATTACGTTGTATTAAAGGTAGATTATAATTGTATAATGCTTCCCATTTTGAAACCTCTTCTATAAGCAATTCTTCTAGTTCCGTTGAATCAGAAAAATTATTGACTGAAGAAGGTTCTTCAACCGTACCATGTTCACCTGTATTTTTTTCTGGCTGACTCAATGGCTCATCAAGTACAATGCTTTCTGCGCCATTATCCATAGCACTTCGTCGCATTATTAATCCATTATCTATATAAAAAAATCATCACATACATTATATACACAGTTATATCATTTATTTTCATCATTTTTCAAGAATTTACAACACACATCATTTTCATTTATATTTACCGCATACTGGATAAAAATATCTGTTTCTATCAGTGAAGAAACGTTTATATCCTTCCAAGCATTTATGATTTGAAATTAATGATTCTTCCGTAATTTCTTCACAAATTCCACAAGTATTAACAGGTTTTATCTAACAGAAAAATAAATCAATAGTCAACGCATTTAGATTATATATATTGTTTATATACATCTGCAATTTTTCATTAAACGATTTAAAAAGCAAAAAAGTAATACTACTAAAATTTCTTTATTTAGAGAATAAATTATAAATTTCTAAATTATAAGATTACTTTATAATAACCAGGGCTTTAAAAAATTATAATAATTGTGGTTCATCAATTAAGATTGTGATATTGACAAATTGAGGTTATGAATTTTGCTTACAATTAATTATTCATAAACATTTCTATACCTCATTGAACGCCATTCTCTCAATACATTCCTTAACATTTGTTGCAAACACTGCACAGGTACGTATGTAAATATTGCTCGCTTTCCTGTCTTTGATTTCGAGCGACTGGACGGAATCCGGCTTTGCTGCTCTTTGTTCGTTTGGTTGAACTTCAAAACAGAAGAACGAGATGCGGTAAAATGTATTTTGCGCCGGAAGTGTGTCATGTTATAAAAAATTTTCAACCAATCACAGCGAACTGCTGCGGCTGGACACTGCGCATGAAATGGTACCTCTAGGGAGGAAAGTAGTCGCGATTACGCGCCTCTCTGTTGTACCATAACCTCACCTACCATAGCTCACGGAATTTCCCATGCGTTCAGCCTCCTCACCCCGCCCCCGACGGGCACTCGGGAGATATGGAAATTGCACGCGACCAAAAAAAACAAATAAAAATATTTTCTACGTACACTTTACTTCACCGCCGCCGACACTCGCGACGACGACGACGTTTCGAACCTACGTACACTTTACTTCACCGCCGCCGACACTCGACCGACGGCGATGTTGTTTTCCGCGGACGCGCATTGCGAAAATTCGCCGCTCTCGACGCGAGACGTTCGCGGGACGACGTTTCGAACACGGCATGACCGCGACACTCGACCGACGGCGCGGGCGATGCTGTTTTCCGCGGACTGCGAAAATTCGCCGCTTCGAAGACGCTTCGACGCCGCTCTCGAGGGTCACGGGTCACGCCGGCCGCGATAGCGACGAGCGAAGTTGTTTTCCCGCCGCGGCATCGGCTATCGCGCGCAACGAGGTCACGAGGTTATTGATGCAAGTGAAAATAGATGAGAGGAAATAATATTCCGAGAGGAATAATAAATATTGTACATGAAATCATCATGTACTCCGTATCCCGTTATGAATTACAATTTACCGAGCGACAATAATAATTGCGCAGGCAATTATGCGCGCTAGCGATATTACCGGCAGGGGTGGAAATAAACGGCGCGTTTTCTTCCTCGTCTTTAATTAATGCAAGCGGAGATTGATATCACGTCTCGGTTCGAAGGTTATAGTAAATCTATAAAATAATGTTAACGAAAATAGATAAACGTCTAGTTTAAACCTCTCATTAAATTTAGTGAAAAACAGGAACTAAGTATCCTCATTAAATTAATGTAACAGGAACTGAGTTCAAAGATGAATTAGGAAAAACAGAACTTGCGTCAAAGATAAACCTATTTTCACACCTTTTATCGTAAAAATGATTTCTCTTATTGGGTATATATGCCCAAAGAATTTAGCACATCTATAGCATTAAAAGTTACCGAAACATCCGAAGATTTTATACGAGAGAAAAACTTTCACCGACAAAGGTAAGAGAAAAATATAATAATAATTTTTTTATTTTTACAAATTTATTTTTGTATTTTTTACAAATTTAAAAATTTAAAAATAGTACACTTGACAGTTCGTATATTTACGTTAGTATATATATATATATTTTTATAGAAAATATGAGACCACCGGCAGAGGCAGCACCCGTAGAGACGCTGGAGGCTGACGGGGTCTTCCCTGAGCTTTATGATGAAGATTACAGCCCTTATTACACGCTAAATCGATATTATTGCGTAATAGAGATTGAGCCGTTCTACGTGTACAGAGTGTACCCGCGAAAGCGACTTTGCCGGTCGTGTTATCCAAGAAATCGTCGAGTGCCGGGGGGCTACGAATTTAGACAAGCCTGGCACTGTATCATGAACGATTTGTACGGTTTATATATCAGTAAAAACTGAATGCGCGGAATGCCATCGCGTGTTATGCGTAGTAAAACCGGCCAACCGCTGTCGAGCGTGTATCGGCAAGTGGTTGGACGACGGAGAAGTATTGCGGAGATTTGACCGCATCGGTGAAAACTACGAGCTGCGATTATACATAGACTAAAATAAATATGTATATAAGAGTAAACTATGTATAACAGAAAAAAATATATTAATTTTTGTCAACTACAGCCCGCTTTGTTTTATTTATTCAATCACTTTGCGTATAAGTTAAATACATTTAAAAAAAAATATCAAATTTAAATTAAAAAAACATTATTTCTATAATACAATAAAATTTCTCGATAATCGTAGCGTTACAGAGTGTCGAGACGCGTGCGACGTTCCGTCCACCAATCGTGCAACTTGCACACGTTCTCCATGGCGCAGTTCTTCGCGTGGCGCCCGCAGAGAAAAGATCGGATCGCACCGAGGGTTTCCAATCGGCCGATGTCCTCGTATTCGACGTCCATGGATTCGATTTTAGCGTTGAATTCATCGACGGTGTCGCCGAGAATTTCTTTCAGCCATCGTTTCTTATTTCAACGCCCTTTACGTAGACGAGCTTTGAGCGTCTCGCAGTTCAGCCCGTCGCACACGACGCGTCGGATAATCGTTCTCGCCCGAACGTAATTCACCTCTCCATCGTTCCACTTCAAACCATGATGATTCGCCGTCAACCAACATGCTCGTGATTTTTCCGCTTTCGTTAGAAGATCCCATGCTAATGGCGCGCGAAACACATGGTGAACCAGTTCCTTTCCGTTTCTGAGCACGGCCACTTTTTTAACTGCGAACTTATCGCGGATAACGAATCCCTGCAGATCCACGAATATGGGTACGTCGCGGTCGGCGGACATCGTCTCTCTAGATTTTCCGTCGCGAGTGTCGGCTACGGAACGGACGGTCGTTTACCCCCCCCCCCTTCCCTCCACTTCTGTTTAAACTTGTCATTCATTGCTTCACGCGCTTCTATTTTTTCCTTTACACGATTTTACGGACTACGTTGGTCAGCGGACTGTACTCGATCAAGCGATCGTGGGTGATGAGACAGTAGGCCGTCGTATTGGAATCTATATTACGTTTGCAATCGAACTCTATGCGAACGTCTACGGTGGCGCTTTTAACGGATTCGTTCTGACGAGAACAGTCGATGACCACGAACGGACCCCATTTGTCGAATTCTTCCATCGTTAGGAGCGTATTTTCTCGCTTGCATCCGTAATACAACTTTCAAAATTTCGCGTACATCTCGTACAGTATGGCCATTCTACGCTTCTCAAAATCTAAATTCATATCGTCGTAGGGATAAAAATCTGAATTAAGGTACAGTTTTACATTGGTGAGATTACCGTCATCGAACTCGGAGGCGTGTTTCAATAAGTTGTTGGACCTCCCAGTTTGTAGAGCGAAAATGACGTATTGCGGTTTCTCAAGCTGCGTCGCTGCTTTCACGGCCCACGAATGTCTGTTCGTGGTTTGCAGCAAAGTGTACTCGTACAGGTCCCACGAGCGGAAGCCCATACTTAGGTATCGTCCGCTCTCCAACGTTCGTAAAAGGGACAATTTATTGACGTCGTTCAGCACCACGTGCTGCATTCGCCATTGCACTTTCAACAGAGTAATCATAGGATTCTTGTGACGTTCCGGTTTCGTGATGATGCAATTAGCGTCGTTTCGGGAACGTATCAGAATGAGTTCGTGTCGCGCGTTTATCACCACTCGTTTGTAATCCTCGCAAAAACCTAGGAGTACGTTAAGGGGTACGCAGAAATTGAAATCGCCGATTTTAGTTCTCGAACGAGGTCCCACGTTTTCTTTCATCACAGTCCATCCCGCGTTTTGCAGCTTCTTGCTTCTCTCGGCGGTCAGCGACACGAAATTCTTGATCGAACTGGTTATTCCGACGTTTCTGTTCCTGTCGATCTCCACGCCGTTGAGTTCGTATCAAATCTTGTCGAACATAAACGCTACGCAATTGTTGTCCATCGTCGTATCCGAATTCGTTTCAGGAAAGTCGTCGGAGAGTACCCCCTCGATGTACAGAAAACTTTCGCAGGGTAGAGTGTACAGATCCTGCTGCTGTATCGGAATTCGTATTTCGTCGCTGTGCCCGAACGTGGTATTGGCATATGGATTATAAGTGTGAGTCTCGATCTTGACGATGCGATCGTCGAAGATCGGTTCACCTCCAATACTCAGGATGTCGACCATGATTGTTCCTTACGACGAATCCCAGAGATCGTAGAAAAGCGACGTTCGCAGCGCTCAGTCCGTTTTTCTTCTTTTTCTTCTCTCTCGCAATCAGTCTGCGCGTTTCTTTCGTCGGAGCGCCGAACGGTGGTGCAATAGCGGGTGTGGCTCTTGCGAACGACTCGTTCAAAACGAGCATCTTTCGCCCACGCACATATCCGTCCTCGATTTTTTATTTTATCTTCTGCGGCGCACGTGTAGTCGAACCGTTATCTCCTCCCCGCGGAAGTCAATCAATCGTCCGATTTGATCCACGACGCGTAACGTTATATCGGTGATACTCCGCGCGATGACCGGAAGGTAAATGATCTGCGTCGGAGTCTCCGACAGTTTATATCCCGGTGGAACGTTCGGCGCGAATTCGTGTATCGTGTGCGCCGGCTTGCCGTTGCTATAGGCTCCCGCGGTGACGTTGCATTCCACGCGAATGATATTTACGCGCATAATATTTATCGATTCGTCGGACGCGTGCCATTTATTCGGCTCGAGTACGCGACGTGTCGAGAAACCTAACAAAGAGCCAATGCTGTTCGGTTTGGTGAAGTCAACTTTATAGGCGCACTTAATCTCGCTTCTCATGGTGTTCTCGTTAGCGCGCAGAATTATCGAGCGTTCGCTTTTTTCGCGGTCGTCATCGTTAACTTCTACGTATATGTAATCGTCTCTCTTCTTCCCGCTTATACCGTGCGAAGAAATCGTACTTTTCTTACGGAGGATACCCGTTCTCAGGTATCTATCTATAGCGTCCAGTTCGTAGGATCCTTCGGGAATAGCGATCACGTCGTTGTCGAAGTAAAATCTATTGTTCGCGGAGTCAATGTTCGGTATCGTGTTGTACGTCTCGAAATTCGCGAGACCTATCTCGTATTCGCCGCCGCTCAGATCCAGAGCGGGAAAGTAGCTGGCTGAGAGGACGCTGCTTCTTCCGGTTAGCGAGAGAGTCAACGACATAGCGAGATTGTTTTTCCCTCTCAAAGACGTTTCCAGTCGACGTCTCGGAGGAACTGCAGACACAATTGACCGCAGATGCTCTGATCGAACGTCTGATACGAACGACGGTTGTACACGATATTCACGTCACTCCCGAGATATCGTTCGAGTTCCCTCGGGGGTCGAAGATTTCCAAAACTGTCAAAGTAAATCGCGTTGTTGCCCCTCTTCGCATAGGCGACCCAGTTCGTACCCGAGCCCTCCGCGTCGTCGAGATTCACGATTCCGCTCTCGTCGCGACGCACTTTCGTCGGCAACGCGTCGCGCATAAACACGCCCCTAAAGAAAGGTATGCGCGAAATGCGCGCGGACCGATTCAATTGCTCGTTCGTTGTGACGCCGGATGTTGGCAAATCGTGCGTCGTCGTCAGTGTCTTTTTCGGCGAATTTTTTTTTACTCCTTCGTCTTCTGTTCGTCACGCCACTACCGCGTTTGTACGGCGCGCGGCCCGAGATACAGTCCGCGACCCTCCAACGCGCGATTGTGGCGTTGCAGTTCCTCGAGCTGACGTTGAGCGGCCTTGTTATCGTTCACCGCCTTGGCCACGCCAGCCGCTCCACCAATCAGGGATCCGAGCGCTCCCAATATCGGTAGAAAGGGTAGGAGACCCCCACGTTTCGCCAACAGGAGAATTTTCTTCCTCGTTACCGCTCTCTTCTTCCTCTTTCTCATGCCCATGCCCAATTTCGTTTTTGTTTTCATAGCAGCCCATACGGCGGTCGCGGCGGCTCTCTCGCCAAGGGTTGTGCCGCTCGCTGTGATACGCTCGCGCGCCTTTTCAGCGCCTTTGATACGCTAGCGCTCGATCGGCGACGTGACGATCGGTGAGATCACCGCTTCGCGAGTAAGCGATATCGTGCTCGCGACACGCTTCGTCCAACGGATTGATACCTCGATCACCGCGCGCTAGTCGCTGGGCGAGACGAGTACCCGGCCCGCAGAATTAATAACCGGGTATGTGTAATTCGACGGGAAGCGCGTTTATCGCTCTGTTGAGGAGGCCGCTGCCGACGCTTCGCGCCGCTGCGCGCGACATGCACCGCAATCCTTTATGAGCGATGGCGGACTGTCTATGTGCGTTTTCTGCCACGGACGATTGTAATGTTCTAAACACGGACGACAGTCCCGTACGTCGGGATCCGTCCTCAGATGAACGGGCAATTTGTCCCACAGTCGATCGACGTACTCGGAATAGTTGCGCAACAGAAAAATCTTTGGCACGAGTTTCAGTTGCTCGGCGGACAGACCGAGAATATCGCGTTTATCCGCCAGGACGAGAAACATCGCGGTAACTGGGAGCGTATACCGATCGAACGTACGTATAAATAGGGCAAGTGTGCGCGCACGCGCGTAACGATGCGATTCGTGAGACAACCGTCGGCGATAGGAGTGTCGAATTTAGATTGCAAGACGCGACTGACGTCGGGTTTAACGTCGAGAGAGACGCGTCAACACGGTCCTCTTTTACTGATCGCGATACGTTGCGTCATCTGCGGTCCTTCCAACTGCGGCAAGACAAACGTGTTGATAAGCCTACTGGAAAGTCCGCACGGCCTGCGTTTCGAGAACGTTTACGTGTACTCCAAATCTCTGCATCAGCCGAAGTATCTTTACCTCGAGAGACTGCTCGAATCGATGGACAAGATCGGTTATCGCGCGTTCTCCAACAATCGCGACGTCGCGGCGTCGTGCCGCCGAGCGAGACGCTCCCCGGTTCGATATTCGTGTTCGACGACGTGGCCTGTGACAAACAAGACGCAATCAGGGAGTACTTCGCCATGGGTCGACATTCGAACATCGATTGTTTCTATCTCTGTCAAACGTACGCTAAGATACCGAAGCATCTAATACGCGACAACGCGAATCTGTTGGTCCTGTTTAGACAAGACGGAACTAATCTGAGACACGTGTACGACGATCACGTGAGCCCCGACATTCCGTATGAAGATTTCTGCGCGTTGTGTCGCGAGTGTTGGCGGTGTAGGTACGGTTTTGTGGTGATAGACAAGGACAGCGCGCTACAAAACGGCAGATACAGACGAGGATTCAACGACTTTGCCGTACTGTAGAGCGATCAGTGGCTGTCGAACGTTCCGAGAGCGATGAGCGACGCGAGGGACACCGCCGAACGAGAGAAGACCGCGCGACAGATCGCTAAAACGCGCGCGTCGATACGCAGAAAATACAGAGAGTTGAAAACTGACAGTATGGAGAACGAGATGGCTCTCGAGAGACAATTCAAGCCGATCGTCGACTCGTTGAAACAAATCGTCGAACACGTCGAAAGAGGCGAATCCAAGAACGGCAATGTGGCGGCGACGAAAGGAATCGTCATTAAAAAGAAACGCGAGGATAGCGAAAGTGGCGACGACGAAGGAACATTCGCGCAAAAAATAATATCGAGACCTAAGAAGAGAAAAAAACAAACTATCACCGAGTCAGAGATGCTCCCGATCCATTCCACGCCTCTGGAACCGCGAAAATTATCGCCGTACGAGCGGATGGAGGAGGAGGTTTTCGAGATCCACGCGTCGCCGTTGCCCTCCCTCGAAACATCCGTAAGGGACGTTCTACGAACGCCGCAGGGTCAGGAGGAACTGCACAGTCAATTGGGCCCATTGGGGCGAAGATACGTAGGCGCTCTTCTAAGCGGGGACCCGAATAACGAAATCGATCACGTTTACGGCGTGTACTTCGGGAATGACGGCACGATGCTCGGCGACAAACGCTTCGACGTGAACGCGGACGATTCCGTGATCGTGAACGGAGTGAACTACGTGGGCACGCCCGGCTTGTACGAATTAATCTTCAAGAGACTTCCCGATGACGCAATTTACACCGAGGACGACCTGCAAAAGTACAGAAATCTACTGTTGGCGACAAACGCTTACAGACGCGGTCACAGTGCTCTTAAACCCATCATGGGTAACAAGGGACAAAAATACAAAAACATCATCGCACCGTTGATATCGCGCGAAAGGATCGTAATAGAAAGGGCGCTGGCGTGACCAGATTACCGTCGGTCATGAGATTGAATGACAATACAATAGATTACATTTATTGGGACGATCCTAACGAATTGGTAGATCGTCTTCGATTGCTCGAAGCCTCTCGTCGAGCGGGCAACGACGCGCACGGTAACGAGATTCAGTCGATAATCGAGGAGCTTCGCGAGATCGGATTGATTATAAATTGAACCGTCGCGTCGACCGCGACGGCAGTGCAATTCTCGACGAGATCGGCGCAATGTCGGTGAACAAATTCGGAATGTCTCTGAGGAAACGCGGCGACGGTGGATTCGCAACGGAAAGATCGCGACCCTCGATCGACTCCCTACGAAACTACGTGCGAGACAACGCGCTCTGCTTGAACGAGGATTCCTACGACGCGAGGGAGCGCAAAAGCTACGACGTCTAGCCGCGCCGGAGATCGACAGCGACGCAACGAACAAGAGTTACGTCGAACGCGCGCTTCGAGAATCGGGAAAGGAGATCGAGTCGTTTTACGAGAAAACGAATAAATCGTTGTCGACGGTAAAAAGCGAGGTGGATAGGATAAACGACGATGTGAACGGACTCAGAACCACGTTAAGCGAATTTAAGGAGACTGAAAACGCGTGGGAAAAACAGATTTAGAACCTGGAAAAATTCGGATCCACACATATGAAACAGATACTCGACGCGCGGAAGGTCATCGGAGAGACGACGGATAAGACGGATTCGTTGAGAAACGACGTGGGTAAGATAAACAGCGTCATGAGCGGACTGAGAATCACGATGAACGAATTTCTGGCCAGATTCAAGGAGATTGAAAAACAGATACAGATTTTAGAAAAATCTACGTCTGCGCAAACGGAGCAGATACTCGGCGCGCAGAAGGCCATCGGAGAGACGACGGGCAAGATGGATTCGTTGAGAGACGACGTGGGTAAGATAAACAGCGTCATGAGCGGACTGAGAAACGCGATGAACGATTTTCTGACCAAATTCCGCGAGATTGAAAGAGCGATGGTGACGAAGGAATCGCTCGAGAGAGAGATAGCGAACATTTGCGGCAACAGGAGGGAACGTCAATAAGGAGGTAGATGAGCCGTCTTTTTACACAATCGCGCAATCGAGAAAGGGATACACGCACGCAACGATGAGCGCCGAGAAGCGGAGACTCGTGGAGGAGCTGCACGCACCGGCGCGGAAAAACTTCCCGCGACGTCGCGTCGTGGTGCGCGGTTACGATGATCTGTGGTAGGCCGACGTGGTCGAGATGCGTCCCTACGCACGGCACAACAAAGGTTACTACTACATACTAACAGTTATCGATGTGTTGAGCAAGTACGCGTGGGCGTTACCGCTCAAAAGCAAAAGCGGAAACGAGGTAGCCGCGGCCCTGTCGAGGATATTTCGCGAGGACGAGCGATATCCGAGGAATCTGCAAACGGACAAGGGAAAGAAGTTCTACAACGCTAACGTGCGAGAGATTATGAAAAAACACGATATAAATCACTACTCGACGTACTCGGTGATGAAGGCGTCGGTGGTGGAGAGATTCAACCGCACGCTGAAGAACGACATGTGGAAACTCTTCACGCTCAACGGATCGTACGCGTGGATCGACGCGCTGCCGCGTCTGCTGTCGAATTACAACCACCGCAGACATAGAACGATCGGAATGCCGCCGGCGAAAGTGACGCCCGCTGTAGCCAAGAGACTCCTGTCCACGGTGTACAGTCGCGCAAAGATAGCTGCTCCGGGTAGATTCAAGGTGAACGATCCGGTGCGCGTGAGCAAATTCAAGACGCTGTTCGAAAAAGGCTACACCCCCAACTGGACTACCGAGATCTTCCGTGTCGCTAAAATACAACGTACCAATCCTGTGACGTATCTGTTGAAAGACTACCGCGGGGAACCGATAGCCGGAGGATTTTACGAGCACGAGTTGCTGCGAGTTTCCAACCCCGACGTTTATCTCGTGGAGAAAGTGTTGCGCAGGCGAGGCGACGACATATACGTGAAATGGTTGGGAATGAACAGTTCGCATAATTCATGGATAAATAAAACTGCGGTGTTATAGTTTTTTTGTTCGTCTTAATGTAAACTTATATGTATTTCAAGACAAATATATGTTTTATCATTCTTTAACCTTCGCTTTTATACCTTTTTCTCTTTATTCGTATGTGATTCTATTGGGGAGGAAGAGAAAAAAATCAGACAAGGTTCCGTAGGATTTTTTTCTTTCTTTATTCTTTAATGATATGTGATTACAATAATTTCTCAATATTTCCGAAGCACAGAGCGGCTAACTCATAGTCAACGATGTCATTGCGATCGAAGAATTCGCTCTCGCGTATCGCTCTCGGGACGTTCGCGGGATCGGTCACGGTGGCCACTATAGCGACGAAGCGCGTCAGCTTCGCGTTGATCACGTTGGTGATCGCGCGCAACGAATTCACGAGACTGTTGACGCAAAGTTCTAGGTCGAACATAAGGAGCACGGTGTTCATCGACACGATCATACGAGTCGTGGACGTTTCCAGGCGTAGGGTCGACAGAGTGTTAATCTTGCCAAATCGTAATTTTAGGTTTCCGTTTTCGAAGCATATCGGTGGTGGAGCGCGCTCGTTCTTCCCGCGCTGTAGGTGGGACAACACCGCGTGTTTATGATCGATAAGTGCCTTCCAGGTTTCAGGCGAGAGTGAGATCTCCTTGCCGTGACAATCCCCTATGACGATATGCACGTAGCACGGGAGTACGGCTGTGATACCAACGTCTATGAATTTGTATCCCGTCTTAAGCCTTGTGTACACGATACTAGAAATCGGTCCGAGTTTCGGTTTAAGCCAATCAACTTGCAGTTCTTACAGAAAAGCAGCAGTTTTATTGGCTTAAATCGAAACTCGGACCGATTTCTAGTATCGTGTACACAAGGCTTTAGTCAATAGATATCTTCTTTCCAGAATTCGCACCGGATGACGTTCGGCGTCACGTTTCGATGTACTGACGTCATCGTTGTCGTGACTGAAGAAAAAAAATTATTGTTCTATTGTAGGCGAGCGATACGGGATCGTCGCGAACTCACCACGTTTTTCCAGGAGTCGACGTTGCCCCGATATCAGAATATCGGGATTCAACGAATCGCGCTCGAACGTCAATGACGAATTCATTGCCCACGAGATCGAACGCGGCTTGGGTCGTTTTCAAGATCAAGTTGTTGGCCAGATGTAAGTTCCATTTGAGATGTTTCTTCGGCCATTTGTCCGAAAGCGGAGCGAACGTGCGCTCCGAAATGTCCTCGACGCCGCATCGCGGTGCGCGCATTCGATTCAGCGTCTCTTCGTTTAGTTCGCCGTCGCCGGGTAGTCGATAGAATTCTTGAAACAGTGAGATGGCTCGATGTAATTCCTGCGTAGTGTTGTAGGATGATTGCTGTGCACCATTGTTGTTATCCAGATAGCCATATTTTTGCAGATAACTGATCACAGTCTCATTTTCATTCGAATTGCAATTTACCGCCACGATGATAATAATCGCGCACGTAATTACGCGCACGAACGATATTCTCGAGAGAGAGAACGATACTTTTGCTCCCTGACCTCTCGAGAAGCGATAAGCGTCACCTCCCGATCGAAGCGCGATTGAGTCGTATCGAGCAATGCGTTCCTTTTTTTTTCAGCGATCGCGACGCGGGTGGGAGGGTCTCAGTAAAGGTGTCAATTCGCGAGACGCTGAAGATGAGCATCGACAAGGCGAACGTAACGATTTCGCTTTGACGTTAACACCAAAGATGAACTTGCATTTGTATAATATTCAGCATCATTCTAGTACATTCAAACATAGACTTTAATATATGTAAAAAATAATAATTATTGTTAAGAAATATCTTCAAGTAATAATATACATATAAAAGGTATTAATTCTAAAGATTCGAAAATTGATATCGCGACGCGGGTGAGAGGTCTCAGTAAGTCTGTAAAAATTTATGCGAAAATAGATATCGCGACGCGGATGAGAGGTTAATTACATAAATATATATACCTTTTATATGTGAAATTTGATGCTTTATTAAAATGTCGTGTGATAATGTAAGAAAAACAGGAACTGACGTTCGAAGATAAATCTATTTTCACACTCGCAACGTAAAAATTATTTCTCTTTGACGAGTATATAAGCGGTCTCGATTCGTGAGCTACCGTTAAAGTGTTTCACTATGGAGGACTTAAAACTTCTGGTAGAGGCGTGCGACATTTTGAATACAGACGTTGAAAGTCTTAATAGAAATACTACTTTATTGGTGAAAAACGCCGCGAAGTTGTACGAAGTAGTGAAAGACATGAGAAAGAACAGTTCGAAGTGTATAACATTAAATTATAACATAAAGAAAAGAAATGAAATTTATCAAAAAATGTAAGTATTTTTTTTCTCACTCGCAAACAATTAGCGGACGCGATTAACAATTAGCGAACGCGATTAATTTTTTTTTTGTATGTTTTCAGATACAAGTCCATACAGCTTATAAATGGTATCCAGAACACGGTTGTCACGAAAACAAATATCGATGTGCGAAGGATGGAATCTGAGGCGCGCATAATAAGGGCGAAAATAGGTGAAATACGAATTCCAACGGAAGCTGAACCTGAAGATCTGTCAAGCGCTTCCGAAAATCGAGAAATTGATGCAGATGACAATACCGAAGCTGTAGACGTCGAATGAATAAAACAATGGTGCTGTAGTTTCTATATTAGTTTTTCTGTTTGCCTTAATGTGCATTTCAAGGCAAAATATATGTTTTATCAATCTTTAACCTTCGCTGTCATACTTTTTTTCCTTATCCGTTACTGTGATTAAATAAGATCTGTGCAACCTAGCGTTATCAGTTATTATTTGCTATGTCAATTAGTAGAGCCTATGAATATTTTAATATAACGCAAAAACAAAATAATTAACAATTGGTTAAAAGAGTAGTTCAACGCGAATTAATATTAAAGAAACGTTGTCGGGTCAATTCCAACGATCCGAGCGATAATCAATCAAAATGTTCACACTACGATAACTGCATAAACCTAACCTAACCTAATTTTATGTATGATTGGCGGTAACTTCGCTCGAACCGATTAATTTCACGATTTGCGACTGTCTCTCGAGAGGATCGCGAGAAGTCGACGCCGCTACCACCACCACCATTAACAGTAATCATATTTATTGTCAGACATATTCGTCGATAACGCACGTTTCGCGTTGTCTCGCGCTCGGCGTGTACGTAGGGGTCAATAGAGTAGCAGATAATCACGGAATACGCGCTTATCGCTCGGCGTATATAGGGGTCAATAGGGCAGCAGATAACCACGCCACGTATTTTATAAGTACAATCGAACTTTATAATTATTACATTATTAAGAAGTACATATATTTATTTGATTTAATCCGTAACAAAAACGTATTCGTATTCGCGATATATTTAAACGCCGCTCCGGCCGCTTTCATGTACGACGTTCCTCGTCTCCTTCGTAACTCCGGGAATCTTCCTCAAATCGTTCGCCGCTTGATCCAGTAATTGGCGCACTAACAGTCGCTTGCGATCCGTACGCGACAAAGCGGTCAAGATCTGAGACCGCAATTTCGCGTATTTCCACCAATCACACGCCTCTCCTTGTTCGCGATATCCTTGATGTCGTAGACGTCCAGACGGATCAACTGTGATCCGATCTCCCCGGGCGACTTCACTGTAAGCATCCGTCGATCCTTTATCTTCGATATATACTGCGGAATACGATCGAGATCGCGACCAGACTCCGTCAGGTCGAACAACGCGTCGAGCCCGCCACCGCCGCATCCTGCCTCCTCCTCCTCGTCGTTCTCGTCCTGCTTCTCCACGCTGTACGAATGATCCGTCGAAATCGCGGCGAGGATGTTACCTCCCGCACCGACGGGTAAACTTTTGACGTATCTGTCGTGATAATTGGTCCATTCGTAAAAAGTATCTTGTGTCATTAGATCACTCACTAATGACGAATACAGCTTCGACGGAAGTCGATCACGAATAAAATTATACATTTCATTCACGGAACAGGTAGGACTGTTAGGACCTTCCTTCAACCACAATTTATGCAGCTCCGTTAGCACGCTCTTTATGTTGCTGCTCTCGCGCATACGACGTACGTCGCAATCGCTTCGCTTCTGATTCGTAGTCGTCAGGTACTTCGAGACGCTTGCGAGCAACAGTCTCAAATTCTGCGACGTCGAACATTCAGGATTCCAAATTTCGCGCAGCAGATCGAGCAAAGCGAAATTGACCGACTCGATATCCGTCGAGGTGCGTTCAACTTCTACGACCTGATCCTCGAACGGCTCGTCCAACAACGACATTAGAACCTCCTTATCCTTCATTTGACTCTCCATGGCACTCTTTCTCTCCATACGGATGTACCGCGCGAACTACGAGCGTCAACGTTCTCTCGCCCTTCGCAAATTTCAAACTGACGATATAATTGCGCGAGAAAATTCGCGTTACCTCGCGCTTATCGCTCGACGTATGTAGAGGTCAATAGGGCAGCAAATTTCAAATTAATCATATTGTCTCGCGCTTATCGCTCGGCGTATGTAGGGGTCAATAGGGCAGCAAATAACCGCGCAACGTTTACTGTAATAACTCGCATTCTGCCACCCTGAAAAGCGCGAGAGGGGAATTTCGGAGTGGCGCCCCTCGCGGCCCCCCCCTATCCCTTCCCGCAAAAATATCGGCGGAGAGACAGCAGCAGCGGAGGGGCGGCACCCGTCTGCCGTCGCCGTCCCCTCGCCCACCGCTTGTGGCAGCCCCCACGCGTTTTGCTTCCTGCCCCCGACCCGCCGCAAATCGCTCCTGTGAGTGAAACCCCCTATAGTATGCCTACTATCGAGATATAGAAGATCTTTAGATAACGTTCCAGAAAAACAAATGTTCAGCGATGCTGCCGTTGCGCTTTTGGTGGAAAATAAATTATCTAAAAGCCAATATCAGGGAATAAGATCGGTAAGCATAAAAAACAATTGTAAATTATATCCGCATTACAAATCTGTTTTAGAAGCGAAGCAAAAATGTTATCCGCCGAAATCAAAAATAACTGTAACAGAATCTAGCGCACAAATTAATCTACAATCTTTGTTAAATCACACTGCAGAAAGAATATTGTTAACACAAACGAACGTTATTAAGAGCCTAACATCTGATAAAGTATGCCAATTGGATTTAATTTGTAAATGGGTTGCGATGGAACTTCTGGACAAAGTACGTTCAAACAGAAATTCACTAATGATGACGGAACTAAATCTGATTCGAATATTTTTTTTACTTCACTCGTACCATTGCAGCTTTTATCAATTGATAAAAAAGTCATTGTGTGGAAAAATCCTAAGCCTTTGTCCCCACGATTCTGTAGACCAATAAAAATTGAATTTTTATACGAAACTGCAGAAGCTACAAGGTCAGAAATAAATTGCATTAAAGAGCAAGAAAAAAACCTTGTCCCGTTTCAAACAATTGTTGACGGGAAGGAAATTAACATTCATTAGAAACTTGCATTGACTGTGGTTGATGAAAAGTTTGTAATTCAATGACTAATACTGTATCCAGTCAACGTTGTTACATATGTCAACCTCTAAACAATTTAATGACATTAACAAAGTTTTAAATAACAAAATTAATGAAGATAACTTACAATTTGGAATTTTGTCGCTGCATGCGTGGATATTTGTTATATAGATTAGGAATCAAAAAGTGACAAGCGCGCTGTGATTCAGAAAAAGAAAGTGTGAA
Organism: Temnothorax unifasciatus; assembly: GCA_030770225.1. Lineage (NCBI taxonomy): Eukaryota > Metazoa > Arthropoda > Insecta > Hymenoptera > Formicidae > Temnothorax > Temnothorax unifasciatus. The sequence goes on along the minus strand of JASTWK010001677.1, from coordinate 9,784 downwards.
TACTTGTAAACGAAATATACAAAAAGGTTGGGACTTATTGTTGATCAACCGAAGCAAGTATTTGGAAATGACACAAATGACGGAAACACTGCCCGACGTTTTTTTGAAAATTCCACGATTTCTGCTTCCATAACGGGTGTAGATTTAGATTTGGTAAAAAGATTCCATGTAATATTGCAGGTAATTTCGTGCGGTTATGACATTGATTTAACGAAATTTCAAGAATTTACTTTGAACACAGCTCGCAGTAGAACTTTATCCTTGGTTTAATATGCCGACTACGGTTCACAAAATTTTGATTCATAGTCCACAAATAGTAGCTTCCCTCTTACTCCCAATTGGTCAAATGTCCGAAGAGGCACAGGAATCTTGTAATAAGTACATCAAAAAATTCAGACAAGATTTCGCCAGAAAATGCAGCAGAATTAAAAATATGGAAGATGTATTATTGAGGCTCTTAGTAACGTCAGATCCGTTAATTTAAAGTTTAAGAAAACTTCCGCAAAAAAAATGAGATCGTTGTTTATTATTTCCACCATCAATCGAAGAAGCAAATTTTGAAAGTTTAATAATAGATGAATCCAGTGATGATGACAATGATTCTTCATCGGATAGCGAATAATTGTTGTAGATTTGTTGCTAATAATAAATAAACATTCAAATTGTATTTTTCTTTACTTATTTAATTCCTACCTTTTCACATTGCCTCTCAATACCAATATCATATTACTGTAAGTAATGGTAACAACGTAAATTTTCGCCCTTTTGAATCCGCCATTTTGTTTTTTTGCCATTTTGACATCAAATTGTTAATTAGCGACCTCGACAAAACCCTTGGTAACAAACTTCAATTACATTAATCTATTTTTTACAATTTAATTAACAATTAAAATTTGAAAAATTTTACAATTAAAAAAAACTTTTTTTAAATATTAAATTTGGATTTGTTTTTAGCGACCTCAAAAATCATTGTTGTGCCGTGACTGGGATAGTGCCGGCACAGGATTCGGAGATTTTGGTTCGGAGAATAAAGCTCGTCGCAATGTGTGAAATAGTAATCAGTTTAAATATATTTGTCTTGCCCAAAGTTACAATAGTCCCCTTTATTTCAAATCTCGATACTCGCGTAACAGTAAACGATTTCTAATTATTGGAGTTGTGACAGTAAGTTCTCAGACGCACGTCTCCGCTTTGATGTTAACTAGCGACTGCCCCGCCGATCGTCGGTTTCCACGGTATTCATCAGCTTGCTGTTGTTAACTCGGGGCTCCCGAGTTAGCGCTAGCCCTACGCAATCAGCGTTTTTGGTCGTGTCGCATTGCATCGGATGATCCTGATCCTGATGAAAATCCTGATGTGATGGGGTTAAATAGACCTCGGATTCGGATTCAGCAACCCCAAAAACATAAAGTAAACATGGTCAGACCCCCAGATCAGAAAAAATTTTTTGTGTGGCTGTGTAATCAGCGACCTTAAAAACCCCTAAATACGGACTTTCGTAAAAATTAAGCAATACCTTCATATTTTTGCCAGCTTTTCGGGATATGGGACCACTCTGCGCGGGTGCAATCTCGCCGTACGGGCTGCACAGATAGTATTCCACGCTGAACGCTCTATGATGCTGATAGGCATATCTCTTGACGTTATTGTTGTCTATCTCTTCTTTCTCCAACACGCATTCCAGATCGGCGTACACCACGAAGGGAAGTCGCTCCCTACTGTGATCGCGAAAACACAGCCACTTGTCGTCGTCGTTTGAGAGAACGATAGCGCAGTCGTTCATCTTTTCGCAGTCGATGCTGTGAGTGGACAATTTCTCGCTTGAGTAAAAGTAGTGTAAACATCTGGAAAAAAATATATATGATTTTTTCATTCCACATACATCTTTTTTATATTTTTTATATCTATTTTTAGATCGCACATGTACTTCATATTCTTGTTCCTGTTCAACTGAGACCCCACCAATCGCGACAGATTCTTTACGTGGCAAGAACGAGCGCGCTCCACCACCGATGTGCATCGAAAACGGGCATTTAACATTACGATTTGGAAAGATTAATAATCTGTCAACCCTACGCCTGGAAACATCCACGACTCGTCTGATCGTTTCGATGAACACCGTGCTCCATATGTTCAACCTTTGCGTCAATTGCCTCGTGACCTTGTTGCGCGTGATAACCGATATGATCGACGCGAAGCTGACGCGCTTCATTGCTATTCCGGCCACCGTGACAGATCCCGCGAACGTCCCGAGAGCGATACGTGAGAGTGAATTTTTCGATAGCAATAATGACATCGTTGATTGCGAGTTAGCCGCTCTGTGCTTCGGAAATACCGAGAAATTATTGTAAACACTTATCGTTAAAAATAAAGAGAGAGAAAACTTACAAAACTTTGTCCGTTACTGCACTTTTTTATCTTTCTCCTCCTCTGATATTAAGAATCATCTACGAATAAGGAAAAGTAAGAAATAATAGTGTAGCGTAGAAAATAATTCGGATATTTGTATATTTATTTGTCTCGAGATACGTATATATTTATATGTATGTATTTTTTTATCTCATCTGTAATAAAAAAAAGTATTCATGTATTACGTCCTGCGAACTCCACGATTTCCCTTTTTCGCGGAAATTCCTATTAAGCGTTTAAGATATCCCTTAAGATAAGGATGTTACGTCACGATTTTGGACAAATGCTCGGATTGATACTAACCGCGATATAATACTGTTCTTTTTCCTCTTTTAGCACTACTACCTCGGCGTAGTGAAAAGAAGCCTCTCCTTTATTATTTCGGAAAGTCTGCATTCACCGACTATATCCCGGGAGTAGCAAGAGGTGTCGTTATCGGAACGGTGCGTGGAAAGGGGACAAGAATCTTATTTTACAATAGCGTATCAAACTGGAGTGATTTATTGTATGTTTATTCGGTAGCCGGGAACCGGCTGTTTTTTTATAATATAGGATTTTGAGGAATAAATTGTCGTTGAGTTTGTTCGTTGCACAACATTTATTTAATTAATAGATTAGGATGGAATGGAAAAAGGAGTGATTAATATTTGCGGAGCTAGAGTTTAATACTGAATTTATTAATTAAATCAGCTTTTGGTACAATCTCCACAAGTTATAGGTATGGGGAATACAAGGTTATCGATTCGCTTGATTACTAAAATTAATCTTACTGATATTACGCTGGCTTTCACGGAAGGAAGACCTCCTGAGTTCGTCAATCAACCTTCGGGAACGGAAGGTCTCCAAGCTCGTCAATCTGCCCTCGAGAACGGAAGGCCCTCAACCTCGTCAATCAGCGGGAGCAGGTTCAAGACGCGAAGTCCACTGACGTTAGTTTGAGAGACAAAGATTCGATACTTTAATGATTCGATTAATTATGTTAATAAAAATGCGAAATGCAATGCGCTCTGCTCCGGCTGAGTACGTGGTTTTAATAGTGGCAAATTTGAACGCCTAGCTGAAATTGTCGTGTTCTGATTTGCTAGTGGGCGAATAGAGATGGTAATTCTGGGAGGTTTCTCCGGCTTTCATTGGTTAGAATTAATTCCCTTCCAGAAGGTTCGAGGAAGTTTTGGAGGGAGTCAAAGGACACTTAGATCATGCGGCTTAGTTCGCGACTGGTAACCTGAGTATTTTTCTCGCGCTATCAGTCTGATGCTTCTTCACTGAGATGAAACTAAATCCTTTTCTGTCCTTTGATTCCTACCGCTGCTACGGTGCCACCCAGGCATGTTTTTAAACCATTATTGATCGTATGGTAAAGGGCGACTGCAACGTCTTATATGGTCTTATGCTAGGTCTACGATGCGAGTCGTAGCGAAGGTTAAAATTAATATAAAAGCGGAAGGCTATATGGCAAGGGCAAGACAATTATAATTGATTGATTCCGAAGAGTTTTTGAAAAAGGGAATAGAATTTAATTCGCGTGACGTCACAGGATAAATAAACTGAGCACGGACGGTTATCGATCGGCGGATGAGCCTTGATCTCCTCACATTCCTTTTTTTTTATGATCAAAATACCTATTTGCTTGGGCAACTAAAAGCAACCTTCCAGATGATAAACTACTGACAGACGGGGCAAACGCGATCGGGTTTTTATCAATTTTGTCTGGCCCATAACTATAAAACCCGGCGACACGACGCGCAAAAAGGGGCCTTAATCCCAGACAGAGTTTGCTTAGGATCTTTATATTGCATCGCGCGACTAGCTCAAAATTGCCCGCGCAATGTTCCGACAGACAGAGACGAGATCTAAAACGTGCTCTTGGAAATCTTGTAAGAGTACGTGGCGGAAGTTTGCAATAAAACTGCAATTAAGATTGAGAGGTATGCATCGTCTGTCAATACAAAAACAGGGTCGCGAGATAAATAAAAGACCCTAATAAAAGAGAATCGGCGATAGTCGAAAACAAATGAGTCACTGGAAGAATCGCTGGATTGCACCCCCGATAAGACAATGGGGGCCTTACGAGGGGACTCACCAATGGAAAAACCGGAAAAGCCGATAACCGTCTCTAGCTCTATAGGATAGGCGAAAACTTAAGGATCTACCTCTTGGGTGAGAAACATCCTGCCCAATAAGGAATCCTTCAAACCAAAAATTAGAAACATCCCGCCAACCAGAAGTTCCCAAAGCGAAAATCAGACACCTCCCACAACAAAATCCACCCTTTCCATCTTTGGAACTTTCCTATATAAATCGCGACATCACGGGATTCCCTTTCTTAGTTCAGCTCCTTTTCAGACAGTTTACTTGTTCGCCCCGGTTCATCTCTTAGATAAAATTACGAACAGTATCACATTCAAATCCGATCTTCAGTTTTAAGTTAAATTATATGCGCGAACTTAAACTCATCGAGTATTGACGAGTGCCTATCCACAGGACCCAGCTATACTACTTCAATTTGATCAGCCCTAAGTAGTAAGTCGTATATACACACTTCCTTTTATTACCCTTATTTTCTTGTGTTTGGAAAGTCTCTCGGGTACATGTTCCTTCAAATCCTCTAGCCCCTTTTGATTTTCCTATTACTTTCGAGTTAGCCGATTATCGGTGGATTCAGGGTATTTTCTATTATTTCGAGTTAGCCGATTTATCGGTGGACTCGGGGTATTCTCTATTATTTCGAGTTAGCCGATTCGTCGGTGGACTCGGGATATCACTCTCTATTATTTCGGATTAGCTGACTCGTCAGTGAACTCAAGGTATTCTTTTGATTTCCTTAATCACCAAAACCCGAGGTGACTTCCTCGCAGTTAACGGACCTTAATATTTAACAATCCGCTAATTTGTAGTAGATTCGAGCGGTCCCACCCGCAAGAGGTCGCGAAACGCCGCAAAACACGAGAGAAATCGTCAAAATAAGCGGGCGCAAAGGGAGCTTGAAAAACAAGTGTCGGCATTCCGCCAGGAAAGTGTTAACGCCGGTCCTCCGCGGCTCGCCACTCCGCCGCCTCCACCAGCTCTTCCGGAGGAACCTCCGTCGCCCCCTCCTCCTAAGTCCCCTTCTCGCCCTGTTTGTCGCGTCCCCCCTTATCGCGTGGTCCCCGATACACCCGATTCCCCCCCCGCCCCTGGTCGAACCTTCATATTCCCCGGTTCGCCCCGGGGAACTTTCCCGAGAACCATCCCCGACCCCATCAACCGCCTCGACCATTGAGGTTCTCGAGGAGGTAGTCACCACAGACTGATAATCAACATACCCTATAGTATAAGTATTACTTATCTTCCCTTTATGTTTTAATTTAGTTTAATTACTCACATTCATCCCACACATACACACATAGTTAAATTCATGTAAATTTAATCCTAAAACTAATTGTAATAATAGCGGGCAGGATGTGCATTGAATAGGTTTTCCCTTAAAAATTCTATCCGATTACTCCCGCACCAATGTAACACCCGCGAAGAACACACACACGTTACACACATATCCGACATTCACACTAATAAATGTATTTAATTTTATTTTGCCTAATTCTCATTTATTGTTTACCTAATTTATATTATTGTAATAAATGTTTATCTTATGTTAAATATTAATTTCAATCTGCATTTATTTATAACTTAAGACTTCACTTACTACCATAATCCCTCTCGAAATCGCACGAGGTCCGATCCTGAGTTAAAGGGATTAAATTCCCTGACTCAAAAGAGGACCGATGATTGCACCGCTTACGGAAGGCGTCCTAGCGTCCCTACGGACGTTGACCTTTCCTGAGTCATAAAAGTGCGTTCGGCTCGCGCCACGCGCCGCAAAGCGTGTACCTGCGAGCGACATTTGCAAGTCTCTAGTTGCGTCCTTCCTTACCCCAACCCCTCTGGTTAGCCTTTCCTTTGCTTCCCAGTTTTTCTTATCCTAATCCTGGGGTTGGACGTAACACATGAAATATGTTTTTTTTTTTTTTTCAAACGGCGCTCCGGCAACTTTCGTAGACGACGTTCTTCGTTTCCTTCGTAACACCGGGAATCTTCTTCAAATTGTCCCGCCGTTTGGTCCAAAAACTGGCGCAGTAAATGTCGCTTGCGATCCGTACGCGACAAAGTGGTCAAGATCTGAGACTGAGATCGCAATTTCGCGTATCTCCACCAATCACGCATTTCCCTTATTCGCGATATCCGTGACGTCGAAGACGTCCAAGCGGATTAATTGCGATCCGATCTCCCGGGCGACCTCACTAAGCATCCGTCTATCCTTCATCTTCAATATATACTGTGGCATACGATCGAGATCGCGACTCGACTCCGTCAGATTGAACAACGCGTCGAGCTCGCCGCTGTATCCTGCCTCCTCCTCCTCCTTCTCGTCCCGCTTCTCCACGCTGTACGAATGATCCATCGAAATCGCGGCGAAGCTATCCCTTTCCGCACCGATAGGCAAACTTTTGACGTATCTGTCGTGATAGTTGATCCATTCGTCAAAGGTATCTTGTGTCATTAGATTACTCACTAATGACGAATACAACTTCGATGGAAGTCGATCGCGAATGAAATTATACATTTATTCTCTGAACAGGTAGGATTCTTAGGACCTTCCTTCAGCCATAATTTACGGAACTCTGTTAGCACGTTCTTTATGTTGCTATCCTCGCCCATACGACGTACATTGCAATCGGTTCGATTCTGATTCGTGGTCGTAAGATACTTCGAGACGCTTGCGAGCAACAGTCTCAAATTCCGCGACGCCAAACATTTAGGATTCCAAATTTCGCGCAGCAGATCGAGCAAAGCGAAATTGACCGACTCGATATCCGTCGACGTGTGTTCGACCTCTACGACCTGATCCTCGAACGGCTCGTCTAACAACGACATCAGAACTTCCTTATCTTTCAGTTCACTCTCCATGGCACTTTTTCTCTCCATATGTATGTACCGCGCGAGCTCAGCATCAACGTTCTCGCACTTTCAAAATCTTCAATCTGACAATCTACTCTGGGAAAAATAAAGACGGTTATAACCCACTTTGGGGCCCACGATTATAGTAATCAAATTATTTGGATATCGTAACCCTAATTAACATTTTGGTTAGTGCCCCTTAAGTGAAAATTATCTTTGCGTAACTGAATATTGACAGAAATAATTAAGAGAATTGACTAGTATAACTTAAAAATCTTTGAAATAGATAGAATAGCTAATTACGATTTTTAGTTACACGCAATCGTGAACCCCAAAATGGGTTATAACCGTATTTATTTTCCCAGAAATTACGCGAAAATTCGTGTTTTCTCGCACTTATATATACACCCCGAGAACCGCGCGCCGTCCGATAAGCGATGGAAAATAGGGTCAGAAGTAACCGCGTTGTTTCCTTCCTTTCCGAGACCTTGAGAAACAAACGAAAATAGAAGATTCGTGTTTTCTAGCGCTTATGTACGCCCCGAGAACCGCGCGTTGCTTTGACAAATATTGTCGAACGTTCCCGCGGTTCATTGCTATTGCGGCCGGCGTGACCCGTGACCCGCGAACGTTTCGAGAGCGATACGCGAGAGCAGTGAATTTTCACAGTCGAAACGTCTTCGCAGAAAACAAAATCGCTCATCTAATCGCTATCGCGGCCGCCGTGACCCATGACCCGCGAACGTCTCGCAGCGAGAGCGATACGCGAGAGCGGCGAATTTTCACAGTCAAAGTGTCTTCACGGAAAACATCATCGCCGTTGTGTTCCGCCTTCGCGAAAAAATTAGATCGCCGCATACCGTCAAGTTGCGAAGTGAAAATATTTTTCGTTCCTGCAGTGGTCCACGAATATCGGTAGTCGCAATCGGTGGACCGTCTGTGTTTAAAAATTCGCGAGTGTCGGCGACGACGTGAAGTGACCGGTATGTAAAAAAATTTTGAGTGAAAATAATATTTTTCATTTTTTTGGGTTTTGTGCAACGTTACGCGAGGTGAGCACTGTGTCCTAAATGTCCTAATTGATTTCTATACCTTCTGGAGTGCCCGTCTGGGGGCGGGGTGAAAAAGCGGGATGCGCGGGAAGATGCCGTGAGCGGCGAGTGAGGTTATGGTGTTGGCAGAGGGACAGCGAACACGCGCGAGACGCGTGATCGCGAGTACACGGAGAGAATTTTTGTTATATATATTTTACTCTTAAATTCACTACAAACTTGGGACAACTTGGCAACCAAGGAATGTTTAAAATATACAAAAGACATTTTACAAACAACGTGATAAAATTACCAGCAGATTGGTAAATTTTGAAAAATTATTGAAATTTGCTAGATATATTTTAGTAAAATTAATCAAACATATTTATATTTTAATGTAATAGATATATAATATTTTATTATCGTAGATATTAATCGGAATAGCTCGCATAAAATTCTTGATGGTTACATGTTGTCCCACAATTACCATGATTTCAGGGTAAATTTAAGAGAAAATTCTCTCCGTGTACTTTTCTCCCTAGGGCGGAAAGTGAAGTGGTGCCTCTCTGCTGACGCCATCCCCTCGCCCACCGCTTACGGCATTCCCCGCGCTTTCCACTTCCTCACCCCACCCCCCGACGGGCACTCTATGAGTTCGAATCATTATAGGTATTCTACTTTACCCAGACAATATTTTCTTAAATATTTGAAATATATTTTTGAAATATTAATTTAAATCCACATATTTATTGTTTTATAATCTCGTTCCAAAATATTTAAAAAATATTTTAAATTTATTTATTATTGGCTTTATAATTTTCTTTCAAATATTTTTGAAATATTATAAAATATTCTTAATTAAGAAAGATGCATGGTAGCGCATCTTTCCGTGATAGTTTGCAACAACGCCACTAAGTGGCGCATAATGGTAAGACCAACTCGAAAGTAAATTTCAGTTGAAGGCTAATATAAGCAGGCTTCCTGCGATTCAAAATCATGACATCCACGAGACATATCTTTGTCATACAACGCAAGGCTCACCCAACTGCTGCAATGATATAGATATGCAAAATAATGTTCCAAAGTAAGATGTAAAGTATATTGTGTGTAATGTATACTTTTCAAATATTAAAAAAATCTTTCAAACATGAAACAATTATTGCTGATTGGGGTTAAACATGTTTTATTTTGAAGCAATATATTCTGAAAGATTTTACAATATTATTGAATATATTTATTTGCAATATTTTAAAAATATTTTTGAAACAATTTTTCTGACATAATCTGGCGGACGACGTAGAAACATTTAAAAAATATTTTGTAATTCTTTTAATTTTCCTAAAAAATATTTAAAAAATTTTGTGTGTAGGGGTATGCTATTTTTTGGTCCTGAGGAAAGGTAGGTA